>JAODAL010000534.1:0-299641 GCA_025379985.1 Phyllomedusa bahiana | reverse complement strand
TATGGTTATTTTTTCCTGCCTTAAAAATGTATTTTTAAAATAATTTGCAAATTTCCCCCTTTTTAAATTTTCTCGGGGGTTTAAATTAAAAACCCTTACATTTCCCCTGTTTATTTTCTCCCCGGGGGAAAATCATTTCCCCTTGGTTAAAAAAAAATCGTTAATCCTTTCCTGTTCCAAAAAATTTTTTCCCTTTAATATATTTATTCTTGTTCATAAATTTCCCCTTTTTTTTTTAATTTTATTCTTGTTCAAAATTTTCCCCCTGTTCAAAAATTTCCCCCCGTTAATATTTTATTCTTGTTCATCAATTTTCCCCCGTTTTTAATTTTTCGTTATCAATTAATAAAAATTTTAAAAAAATAATTTTTTTTATATAGCCCAACATATTCCGCAGACTTACAAATTAAGGGTTTTACATACGAATTACACTTAAAAGAACTTACAAAGAACACAGGTTTGAGGACCCTGCTCGCGAGAGCTTAAAATCTATTATGGTGTATGGGTGAGACAAAGGGTTAAGAAGTGCTGAGCTTATATGGTCCAACCATGTTACATAAATAAAGGGGGTTTTACATAAAAATTGGGTGACCCAGCCCCCCTGACATACATCTATATCAGAAAATGCCTGTATCCCCAGTGAGGGAGTGACGGGTGTGATAGCAGTTGGGGATTTTGGTAGGCCAGGCTGAAAAGATTTTTCCGGGCCCTTTTAAAAAGTGAGGGTTGTGATGTGCTTGCCCCGGGGTAATTTTCCCATGGGCCGGTGCTGCACTGTGAAATCTTGAGACGGCATGGAGGTTCGGATGGGGGGAATGTATCTGAATCATACAAGCGGGAGCAGGGGGAGGGTGGTAGAAAAGATGGGGGAGGAGATGTAGGGGGGAGCAAATGTGGAGAGCTTTTTGGGTGAAGTGGTGATTTATGTTTTTATTTGTATGGATGGGCAACAGTGCAGTGACTGACACAGGGTAAGGCATCATAAAAGCGCGGGGGAAAAAAACAACCTGGCGCCATTTAAACAGATTGCGAGGGGAGAGTTTGCAGAGAGGGAGACCGATAAGCAAGGATTGCAGTATCAAACGAGAGTGAATAAACAACAAAGAGGGGTTGAGCTGTTTCCCAATAAAAAATGGATTTTTTGGGGATTTCTTGAGGGGCAGAGACAGGAGCGGGCAAGGGATTGGGGTTAAAGGGGGGAAGGGCAGATTGAACTATATTACCCCAAACACGGGGTGCTGCCCAGGGGTTATGGGGGGCCACACTGAGACCCCGGATAGAGGGTAGGGTTGGTAGAAATGGGGAAAGACAAAAAGTTCGGTTTAGTGAGGTTTAGTTTCAAGGGGAAAAGGACATTATGTCAGAGACAGCGGACAAAGTCACTGGTTTTTTTTATTATTTTTTTTTTTTTTTTGTTTTTTTTTTTTTTTTTTTTTTTTTTTTTTTTTTTTTTTTTTGGACCCAGGGCGGGATGATTTCTGGGGAGGAGGTGTAAAATTTGGGGTTTGGTCATCAGCATAAAAGTACTGGAAGCCAAATCTTGATGGTTTTTTTCCAAGGGGGGATGTGAAAAGTAAAAAAAGGAGGGGACCTAAAAACTGATCCCTGAGGAACCCCGAAATCAAGAGGAAGGGGAAAGAGGGGGTAAAAAACCGCAAATGAACACGAAGGAGCTTTCAGAGAGGTGGGGAAGAGAACAACGAGAGCGGTTTTCCCTGGATCCCAATGGTGTTTGAGAAAGGGGTGGGGAGAAGGTGGTGACCCAAACAGGCCCCAAATGCTGCCCAAAAAAATTTCCCCCTTTTTAAATATTTTTTCCCTCCCATAAATTTTCCCCCTGTTCTTCATTTTCCTGTCGCCCTTGTCCCCGCCCTTTTTCTGCTACATTACCTGACCTCGAATACCCAAACCCCGCCTGCCCTGCCCTTTTGTTGGCCCTTTCCCTTTTGACTACGGGGTTTCATCTTACGTTCAGTACCTCGCTGCGCCTCGGCCCCACCCCCAAACTAGCCCCGCCCCCAAAGGGGTATGACCTGGAAATGACTCCCCCGCAAAAAAGTCCACCCTTCCTTGCGGGGGGTTTCGGTGAAAACCGGGCCCCTATTTAAAGACCCCGCTCCCGGGCGGGGCCCCGTTTCCCCAATCGTTTGGGTGGTCCAGGGGAAAGCCACTAAACGGGTCGTTACAATGGCGGGGAAGGGTAATTGCCAATTTCCGGGCCCAAATTCTTTAAAGGTGCAGAGCCAAACCACAAAAAAGGGGGAGGGACTGCAAGTCCCCACCAATTTGGGACGGGAAAGGCAGGGTCACTTCTGCACTTGGGAAAGGGCGACCGCATATGGTGTCTCTTGGCAATCGTCTCTGTGAATGATGCGGGCCCCATGATTTCCCGAGGAGCAGGAGTTTCGGGCCCGGGGTAGATGATGAAATTGGGACAGGTTTTTGTTTTTGGGCATAGGTGGTGAAGCCTTGACTGCTTGAAAAATTGGAGGCGTGCCACGGGGTGCTACAGCTGTTGGGGACAGGGTTACCACCACATCTGAAACACGGATGGTTTACCCCTGCCAAAGATGTTGAGGGAGGGCCCCTGGTGCCAACGTTTGGGCCCTGGGCACCTTTTTCTTTCTGCCCCCCAAATTCTACATATAGTTAGTTTTAACCCTCCTCTGGTGTCTCGGCAAAAAAACTGGACCCACCCCCTGAGTAAAGGGGATTTTTCCACCAAAAACCCGCACTGCCCCGACTGTTTTTCTGCTGCTGACCCGGGTCAGGGCCCCCATTTCCGCTCTTTCTGGGACCTGCCAAAAAATGGGTGGGCTAAATCGTGGGCCCTTTTGGGTCCCCAAACCCCGGGACCCGCTGCCCCCTGTGACTTTCCCCCCACACTACCGACTTAGGGGTGCGGGCCCTTGCCTGAACCCCAAAACTGCTGCTCTCTTTTTCCCCATGATAAAAAAAAGTTTAACCCCTTTACAAATGTTGGTCGGGTCAGCTGATGCATCACAAGGGTTTTAAAAACCCCCCAGTTTGCGATGACACCCAAAATTTAATCTCCGGGCCCCCGACATTAACTCCTACTGTCCCAATCCCAGATTTTCTGTCTTTCCCAAAACCCCCTTTTTCCCCCTCCCTTCCCTAAAACTTAATGTTGAGATGACGGGGAAAGCTTTTTCCCGGGCCGGGAAAATGGGGGGGCGAGGGTGGCGACCGTGTAGGGGCAAATTCATTCCAGGGGGAAAAGGGGGAAAAAAGGAGGGTTTTGGGGTGGGCTGAATTTTTATTTAGGGGGCACCTTTTTGCCCTTGTTTAACTTGGGCCCCAAAAATAACCCTTTTCCCAGCCCCGCCTGCTTTTCCCCTCCATGTTGCGATCCTACATCGATTAGTGTGTTGGCCCGTCACCCCGTCCTCCCCCAAAAGGGGTTTTCCTGTACAAACCTGACCGCTCGCAAAATAAAACCCCCCCTTGCAACTCTCCTCATCACCCTTTGCCTGCTTCTGCAAAAAAGCGCGGATGTTTCCCCACCTCTTTTCTGGGCCCACTTTCCCCAAATAGTTTGGGGCCTCACTTAAAAGTGGGGGCAGAGGCCCCAGCACATAGTAGTTCTCTGAGGTTGGGGAAACGAACGGGGACAGAGGTGGGTTGAGGGCAGATGAAGCCCCCACCTTTTTCCCGGGCCATGCCAAAAAGGGGGTTGTGTTGACAAAACCCCCCGACTCTTGGCTGGGGTTTTTCCCGATGTCATCTGCGAAAAGTTTTATGCTTAGTGTGTGGTCAACACCTTTGGGGGGTTTGAAAGGCACCGGATGCTGTGGCCTTGCAGGGTGACTCCTGCTGTGACATCCCCTTACAGTACTGCGATCTGTGGTGGCTCCAGTAACCTACTACTGTGTTCTTTGACACTATGGTAGGATCATAGCCCTCAGCTTGTTTTTTTACAGCTGGTTCTGCAATGACTTTATCAGGCTGCATTCCTGCTTCAGTTTTTTCGGTCAGTTTTGCCCCACGTAAGTGCCCAGAGAATTTTAGAGTGAAGCGATTCTAAGAGCGGCGGAAGTCATGTGCGTGTCATACTAAAACACAGCATTGTATGAAGACCAAACCAAGCTCCATCTGCATATTTAACCCCTTAATGACCGCCCACTGACTTTTGGCGTCAGCTGGTGCAGGTCGTTCGTCAACAGCGACGTCTTTTGGCGTCGCTGTAGACTTCGGGGTTTGCGGCGCCGCAATTGTGCTGGGATCGGGGCTGTACTACACAGCCCTGATGCCAGAGCATGTCCTGCGAGAACCGGGGAGCGGAGAAAACCTCCGCAACCCGATGCTTTAACCCTTTGATTGCGGCGGTGCGTTACCGCAGTGCAATCAAAGGGTTTCCCTGCTCTGTCGGGTGATCGGAACACCCGGTGACCCGACATAGCTCGGGGAACGGCTGCACAGTCAGCTCTGGGGACCTAGAGCTGTCTGTGTAACAGGCCAGTGATCAGGCCAGCCTGTGTGCTGTCCTGAACACTGCCTGTGTCAGACTGACACAGATTATAATGTATTAGCATATATGAATATGCTAATACATTACTCAGTGTTAAAAAAAATGGAAAACAGTTCTCCCTTCATGAGATTAAACAAAAAAAAGTAAAAAAAACATAAAAAGTGTAAAAAAAAATAAAATAAAAATAAATATTTAATATATATTTAAAATATTTAATAAAAAATAATTGTGCATAAATTACACACACAAAAAAACCTACACATATTAGGTAACCACATGACCGTAATAACCTGTAGAATTAATCTAACAAGTTATTACGTGTGAAATATGAACGGTGTAAAAAAAAATGCAAAAAAAAAAAAGTATTTAAAAAATGTAAAAAAAAATCAGCAATTATTTATAAGTGAACTTAAACTATTCCCCCATAAAGTACAACTTCTCTCGAATAAAATGAGGCCTCATCCAACTGCGTCATTGAAAAAATAAAAAAGTTACAACTGTTGAAACGCAAGGAGGCAAAAATTAAAAAAAACTTTCTGGTCATTAACTACTTTTCAGGCCTGGGAGTTAAGGGGTTAAGCATGGCACAACGTTCTACAGCACCCTACAGGCTCTGTGCAGCCTGTAAATAGCTGTTTTTTAACGCGATTCGTCCCGAAGTAATTGGTACCAAAACAAATTTTGTCGGAAAATTCGGCGAAGTCGCGAACCGAATTTTTGAGAAATTCGCCCATCTCTGCTTATAACTATTTGCCTTCATGCAGACATTTTTAACTTTGAAAATGGCAAATTTTTCCACATTTTCACAACATTTTGATATTTTTCTCAAATAAACAAAAATTGTATGGACCAAAATTTAGTACTAACTTAAAGCCCAATGTGTCAGAAGAAAACAGTCTCTGAATCACATGGATAGGTAAGGGCATGTCCACACGGCAAGGGTTTTCGGACGGTTTTTCAGACAGTTTGCGGTTTTTCAGACCGCCTGAAAAACCGGCCGAAAATGAGCACAATTATGCTCTATGGAAAACCCGTGCAGCAGTCCCCACTGCACGGGTTTTTCGCCCGGCGGTTTTGTCACCGGCGACCGGTCGACAAAACATTGAACATGCCCAATCTTCTGTCCGGTTTCCGGACGGAAGATGTGCTTCTCAAGGGGAAAGGGGAGTGCTGTACTCCGCTCATCGCGGAGAAAAGCCGTCCCCCCCGCGGCCGAGGGGACGGGCGCAAAACAGGACAAATACCGGCCGGTTTTTGTCCTGTGCCGTGTGAATGGCCCCTAATAGTATTAAAAAGTTATTCCCACATAAAGCAACATATTTCAAAAAATGGGGCTCCATCTTTGGGTGAAAAACTGGCTGCATCCTTAAAGGTTTAATACAGCGAAAAGGTACATTCACACAGGAAGATGGACCAGAGCGCTGCAGCACTGCCCGCGCGTGGCCGAAAGGTTAACAAGCATGTCCACAACAGAGGGAACGAGCATCTTGTTACAATCTATAATACAGTATGCAATGGACCATGATGCAATTTTTTTTATATACTTCAGATAAGATCAGGGGCATAAAGAGCTATAACATGAGCCTATATACTTCTGTAGTTACAGTTTTTTAGATACCTACAGCATGTATCTGTAAATTGACAATGGACATAAGACCTTATTTAAAATAAAAGGGTAGACGATTATACGATTAGTCTCTGTATATTATATTCTTCAATATTATTGCTGTCGATTTTATGATTGATCTCTGTATATTGTATCCTTTAGTATTTTTCCTGTAGACTGTATGATTGCCAAGGGCATAATTATATAATATACAGAGGTCAAACATCGCAGAAGGAGGAAAATAAACAAAATAATTATGGTCTCCTTTTTAAAAATCCAAACAATTAAGTAAATCACCCTATTTATCCAGTACGGTGAATGCTGCAAACATTTTTTTTTTAATTAGAATTTTTTAATCTCCAAACCTCTCAAAATGTAATGAAATTGATCAACAAAATTATATGTTCCCCAATATAGTACCAATAAAAGCTACAGCTACCTCTGCAAAGGCAACACTTTTTTTTACAGTTTTCTTAAAAAGGAAGCAGTAAAACATAACAAAAGCAATACAAATTTTATATAATTAAAATTATAATGACCCCCAAAATGAAGTCAATATGTAATTTACACCAGATGGTGAACTCTATAAAAGCAAGAGCCATGAAACAATGGTGGAATTATGATTTGTTTTCCACTTAAAATTTTCTGGAATATTATAGTACATTAAATGGAACTATTAAAAGATACAACCCCTCCTGCTATAAACAGGCCCTTATTGCGCTATGTTAATGAAAAAATAAATATGTTATGACTTATTTAAAATTAATGTAGGGATGAAAAAACAAAAATACTGCTGTCTAAATTGACAGTGAACCTTCAGTATGCTAAATGGGAGATATTGACTATTCACACCATCTCCTGTATCTCTCTTAGACCTTGTGCACATGGCCACATTGTTTGTCTCTTGATTTCTTTGTTTTACAATGCCATAAAAAGGCACCTATAGACGTATATGCAATCCTACTGTGTTTTGTAGATCTTTGATTTTAAATGGAGGCATATGGGCTTTTTTGTTCGTTGAGGTCTTACAGTATAATGGAAAGCAACTGCTTCTGGCTAAACAAATATAGCTTGGGCGCAAATTATTATTTTTTGGTTGTAAAACTAAAAATCAACTAAACAAGACATTTTGGAAAGTAATTTTTTTAAATATAATTTAAGACAGCATAGTAAATGGATTTTTTTTTTAGTTTAGGAATCTCTGTTGTCTCCATTGTCCCCATTAGTGTTTCTCGCAAACTATATTATGTGTTAACATTCCCCTACATCTCTCCTCTATGTAACACAAATTATCTGATATCCAACATTTTTTTGTTGTGTTATATAATGAAGTTTGGTTTCTTGATGCTGCTGGTGATGTTTATTAAGATTATATTTTTAAGTTTGTCTTCTTATGTCCTGTGTATACTTGCCAACACCTCGGTTTACTTGTCTCAAGATTTTAGACAAGTATAAATACCTAAGAGTTAGAACTATAACTCAAGCAGTATTATCTTTTGCCATTCTGTTAAGTAAAAACTAACTATGCATACTACCTATGGTCACAACGCCAATCTGTAGGCCGATAGTGAATTCACTGAGTTGCATTTGGGACTTGGCATATGGCTGCATTAAAGGGTTTTATCATTACATTAAATGGTCTTCAGAATAAGGGGACAGTGAAAACAAGCAACTTTGCAATTGGATGTCATTTGCAAAGCTGTCTTGTTTTCACTGTCTCCCTTATCTTCGCCGTTCGGATTCCACCTCCTTTCATTCCATTGGTTGACGGCTCTACTAATTTACATTCTGTCTGGCCTCCAGTCGTACTCACAGGAGCATGCATTCCTGCCTCTCTCACTCAGAATAAGGGGCCGGCAACATTTCAGTCCTCACAGCCAGCAGCTCCACAGTAACACTGCAGCTGCTTCTACAATCAGAAAACAGCAGAATTGTGCTCGGTGCCTAATGCTCCTGCGTGTAAACATAGAAGGAAGACAGATCTGTGCTGCTCTGGATGAGTTCATAGAAGACTGGATTCAACTGTAACAAACCTCTAGCTATGAGAGGAGAAGAGATCAGTACCCTTTCATAGAAGACTGTCTAGACTGAATGTAGGGCTGTGCTATGTAAACATACAGCTCTTACAAAATAAGACTGCATAGGGAGAGGACTCACACAGTGACATGTGTACTCAGACAGAGAGGGTGGGCAGGGATGTGCTAACCCAACCCACAGATCTCAAACAAACACACTGACTGGGGAGCGATCATGAACAGTGAAGGGGGCATGAAGTCAAACCCCTTCAGATAAGAAACACACAGATGGGAGGGGAAGAAACGCCCCTAGATTTGAGGAGCTGAGAAACTGAAAGTACAATGAAACAGATGAACTGATGAAGCGATAAATCCCCTTTAAGGAGCAGATTCTAAGGAGCCCCTGGTATTCACCATCAACTCCTGCAGGGGGGTTTGAACTCTGCTGCAGGAAACTTCCAGGCTATCCTCAGCACTAAGTGGCACGAAATGAGCTATAAATGTATTCAGACAAGCAGATGGTCAGACAAAGTGGAGCAAGTAACACAATGTCCGTTCAGACAGTCAGGGCAGACTGCAGCTATTAACGTGGCCAGGAGGATAGCCAATCACAATATGCTTTGAAATACAATAATCAGCAAACACTATATAACAACTAAGATCAGGCAATGGACTAAAGGAAGGCGTTCCTTCAAATAGGAGATGAAATGCTGCCATTGGTTTTGGAAGATATTTGCAGCGGTAAGGACCAGTAAGCAAGCAAGAGACAGCAAACTACACAGCAGCACAGGCTACCTAATGCAGTGGGTGAAAGTGAAGGTAAGCAGCCACATGGAAATGCAAACAGGTAAGCAAATGATGCAGTTTCCTTGCATACAAGTCTGTTCCCAACTTTGTAACTTAAGAATTATTTTGGTGGCCTAAATATTTTGAGCAGGTTTCCTGGAACAAAACCCTTCCAATTGATGTGATCATAGATTTTACCCCTAGAAAGGCTTGCCCTTAAAGGGGTTGTCTCACTACATCGATTCACCTTACCTCAGTCCTGATAATCGGTTTCATTTTGAATTCAGACACATGTTTACTGGTTTCTATTGCCCTGCAGTAAAGAGTTGCTGAGGACACCAGGTTTGTAACTATAGTGACCAGCACTGGCAGCCTATCAGGAGAGATCTAAAAGGTCTGTAGCTATAGTGGCCTGAGGAGCTGATGCAGCCCATACAAGAGGGGATATCTAGGAATAGGTAGGACACTCTTAATGGACACATACTGTAAAGTGACTTGTTTTTGCAAGATCTTTAACATAAAAAGCAATCCATGTAGTGAGACAACCCCTTTAAGAGTCTCAATTACAGTGCCTTGCGAAGGTATTCGTCCCCCTTGAACTTTTCAACCTTTTGCCACATTTCAGGCTTCAAACATAAAGATATAAAATTTTAATTTTTTGTGAAGAATCAACATCAAGTGGGACACAATTGAGAAGTGGAGCGAAATTTATTGGATATTGTAAACTTTTGTAAAAATAAAAAACTGAAAAGTGGGGCGTGCGATATTATTTGGGCCCCATAAGTTAATACTTTGTAGTGACACATTTTGCTGCGATTACAGCTGCAATTCGTTTGAGGTATGTCTCTATCAGTTTTGCATATCAAGAGGCTGAAATTCTTGCCCATTCTTCCTTGGAAAACAGCTCAAGCTCAGTGAGGTTGGATGGAGAGCGTTTGTGAGCAGCAGTTTTCAGCTCTTTCCACAGATTCTCTATTGGATACAGGTCTGGACTTTGACTTGGCCATTTTAACACCTGGATACGTTTATTTGTGAACCTTGCATTGTACATTTTACTTTATGTTTGGGATCATTGTCTTGTTGGAAGATAAATCTCCATTCCAGTCTCAGGTCTTTTGCAGACTCCAACAGGTTTTCTTCCAGAATGGTCCTGTATTTGGCTCCAAATACTCCACCATGTTTGACAGTGGGGATGGTGTGTTCAGGGTGATGAGCTGTGTTGCTTTTAAGGCAAACATATTGTTTTGCTTTCTGGCCAAAAAGTTGGATTTTGGTTTCATCTGAGCAGAGCACCTTCTTCCACATGTTTGGTGTCTCCTAGGTGGCTTGTGGCAAACTTTAAATGAGAGATTTTTATGGATATCTTTGAGAAATGGCTTTCTTCTTGCCCCTCTTCCTTAAAGGCCAGATTTGTGCAGTGTACGACTGATTGTTGTCCTATGTACAGACTCTCTCACCTCAGCTGTAGATCTCTGCAGTTCATCCAGAGTGATCATGGGTCTCTTGGCTGCATCTCTGATAAGTCTTCTCCTTGTTTGAGATGAAATTTTAGAGGGACAGCCGAGTCTTGGTAGATTTGCAGGGGTCTGATACTCCTTCCATTTCAATATGATCGCTTGCACAGTGCTCCTTGAGATGTTTAAAGTTTGGGAAATCTTTTTGTATCCAAATCCGATTTTAAACTTCTTCACAACAGTATCACGGACCTGCCTGGTGTGTTCCTTGGTCTTCATGATGCTCTCTGTGCTTTAAACAGAACCCTGAGACTATCACAGAGCAGGTACATTTATACGGAGACTTGATTACACACAGGTGGATTATACTTATCATCATCAGTCATTTAGGACAACATTGGATCATTCAGAGATCCTCACTGAACTTCTGGAGTGAGTTTTCTGCACTGAAAGTAAAGGGCCCGAATAATATTGCACGCCCCACTTTTCAGTTTTTTTATTTTTTACAAATGTTTGTTTGAAGCCTGAAATGTGGCAAAAAGTTGAAATGTTCAAGGGGGCCGAATACTTTCGTAAGGCACTGTATCTCAAAAACATCCTTAATACCAAACAATGGGATACTGACTTGTAGAAGAAGCTACTGAGAATAAGATACTTCAGGAAAGACACATGGAAGGAAGGAAATTCGCAGAGAAGAAGAAAGATGGAGCAGATGGGACTGATCTGTCGAGCGACGTTATATAGACCCAAGTACTGCAGAGCTGATCTGAAACAAAGAAGGGCAGACACATATTCTCCAATTCAACACTACAGTGATTTTCACGCAGGTGGATAAGGACTGTGCAGACACATCTTCAGTGAGATTATAAATCAGAAGAGCAAACAAGTATGCCTTCTAGAGAAACATAGAGTGGATCACTGAAAATATCATTTACAAACTCTAAAAAGCCTGCTGTTGCATTGCATAGGCTGAAAATCATCACAAGAGATACTCAAGATGTCCACCATGGGGATTACAAGCAGTTTTCCACTCCCCTTCGACAAATGGAAATTAAAGGGGTGTTCCCACTACAGACTTTGATGGTGTATTGATAGGAGACCCGCACAGAATTCAGGAACATGTCAGCTCAGAATGGAGAGCCAGTTGCACTTGTGTATGACTCTGCATTCTGTTCTATGGGACTATTGAGTACAGATGAGAGTTGTGCTTAGCTTTATTAACTATTGTGCTTTAACTTTTACTCACTTTTATATAGTAGTTATCAAACACTGTAGGCGTGTATAAAAAGGCCTATAACTTTAACCCCTTAACCCACCACGGTCAGAATAACATGGTTCTTCACTTTTTCCCTCCTCGCCTTCCCAAAGCCATAACCTTTTTCATTTTTTCACCTACATAGACATATGAGGGCTTTTATTTTGTGGGACAAGATGTACTTTCAAATGGTGTCATTCATCCTACCATAGAATATACTGGGAAACTGCAAAAAAATTCTAAGTGGGACAAAATGTGAAAAAATGTACTTGAGCCATGCTTGCGGGTGTCTTGCTTTTACAGCATTCAATATTTGGTAAAAATGATGATTTATCTGTATTCTACAGGTTGATATGAATCCAGTAATACCAAACATGCACAGTTTTCGTTATGTTTTGGTACCGTAAAAAATTCCAAACTTTTTCTATTTTTGAAATTTTTTCACAGAATTTTTATACCAACACCTATAGACTTCAGTGAGGGTGCCTTTTTTGTGCAGGCTGAAGTGCCCCTTTTATTGCTACCAGTTTGGAATGCATGCGACTTTTTAAATAAATTTATTCCAATTTTTAGGGGATGTGAAATGACCAACAAACTCAATTTAGGCGTTTGGAGTTTTTTTCTTCTACGGTGTTCAGGGTACGGGATAAATGATGTTATATTTTAATAGATCATACTTTTACGAACGTGGTGATACCAAATATGTGTAACTTTTTTTATTATTTTTTTTTATTTGTAAAATGGCAAAAGGGGGGTGATTTGAACTTCAAATTTTTTACATTTTATTTACACTTTAAAACATTTATTTATTTTTTTTTACTTTAAATTTGAGTCCCCCTAGGGTGCTTCACCACTAGGGGGTGCGATCATCTCAACAGCCTAATGCATTGTAATGCAATGCATTACAGTGTACAAAGACAATGGTTTTACTACTTCCTGCCTGTGGCAGGAATTAGTATAATAGAAAACATGGTGGCAATGGAAGCCTTCACAAGACTTCCAGCTGCCATGTTAACTGATCGGGAGCCCACGATTTCGCCATGGGCACCCCATCAAAGTGAGGAACGGTGCACGGCACCGTTTCTCATTGATTTAGATGCCACGGCCATCTTTGCCGTGATGTCTAAGGGGTTAAACAGTGCGGGATGGCGCTGTAACCGCTGAGTGTTAGCTGAAATTAGCGTCTGACACCTGGTGGCTATGTAGCGGGATCGCTCTGCGGTTAAGGGTTAAAGAAAACCTTTCAGCTATTTTATGCTGCCTGAACATAAATATGCTGCCAATTACAACCATGGGGGGTTTTGCCCTAAAATGTTGTAGCGTTTCAGGGTAAAACATCTGGTGAAGTTAGGCTGGGAAAAGAAAGAAGCCACCGCATCTGGTAGAGAAGAGTCTGATGTACGACTTATCCCCGTCTTCTCAGCTGAAACGACAGCTCTCTCCCGATAGGCAAACATGGGAGAGAGCTTTGAGTTTAGTTGAGGGACTGGGGAGAAGTTGCATATCAGACTCATCTCTCCAGGCCACTTCTCTCCGTACTCGGCCCAAATTCACCAGGTGTATAACCCTGGTACCTACATGGTTGGGATAAGGTAACCTGTGGCTATTTCATGCTGCCCGTTTTATGGTACAGATTCCCTTTGATAGTTTTGCCTTACTTCCTGAAAAAACCTACGTACTTCCATAGTGTACATTGTATTTGAGTGTTGGGACTTATTGTCCATGCTCTGTGTTGTGGTGGCAGCATTGGTGTTCCTAGGTGTCTGGACTCTTTAGCATTTGTTCACACAACATAAAATTACGCTTGTTTTCAGAGCAAAATACGCCACAAAATATGCTACTAACAGTTTTATGCAGCCCTCATTGATTGTAATGTAAAATACGCACCGTCATTCACACAACGCGTGTTTTACAGACGTATTTGCATCGTGTATTTTGGGCAGATTTCACTTGTGCAAATTTAAGTGCCTCATCAATTCTTCATTTGTTTAAGTGAGTAAGATCCCACATAAACAAGGGCAGAACTACCGAGGTAGCAGACATAGCAGCTGCCACGGGGCCAATGACTTTAGGGGGCCCAGGCTCTGTGGCAGCTGCTACCACATCTGCTACCCTGGCAGTTCCACTCCTGGGTCCGCTGGCAATGAACGTAACTGTTCACTGTCGGTGGGGCGGAACTATGGGGCCCGCCGACGCTCCCTGCCTCTGAACGCCTAGGCCCTGTGTCCCGAGCATGCAGAGGCAGAAGTCAGACTGCCCGGTATTAGAAAAGCGGAGCACTGCCTACGCTCCACTCTGCTAACGTGGGTGGTGCTTCGCATCAAAGGAGCATGGAGAGAGGTAAGTCATTTTTCTTTTTTTAAACACTTTTGGCACCTAAATCCTGCTGCCTGCCTGTCTAAATGCCCCCTTAAAAACCTTCCCTTTCCCCTTTGTCTAAATTCCCCTTATAACCTTGCCTGCCTGTCTATATGCCCCTATAACCTTGCTTGCCTATTTGCCCCCTATAACCCTGCCTGTCTATATAAACCCTATATCCCTTCCTGCCTATATATATGGCTCCTATATGCTCCCTATATCCCCCAGCCGGGCCCTTCTTTATTACAGGGCCCCTTACCCTTGCCTGCTTTTTTAATATGAAACCTATAACTCTGCCGGGTTTGTCAATATGCCCCCCTAATGCCCCCTTATACCCCTCCCCTTTGTCTATATGAAACCCCCAATTATTCCCTTTTATACCCCCCTGTTTTTCCTCGGCCCCTTTTGTCCCCTAAAACCTTTGGCCTTGTCTATATGGACCCCTATATCCCCCCAAACCCTCCCCTGTCTAAAAAAACCAAAAACCCCTTTGCCTCCCCATTTTAAAATAGGGCCCCTATATGCCCCCTATAACCCTGTCTGTCTGTATATATGACCCCTATATGCCCCCTATAACCATGTCTGCCTTTATTTTCCCCCCCTTTAAAAAACCCGGGGCCTGACAACCTATTATATTTCCCTAAAACCTTGCCTACTCCCTTTTTATGGGCTCTTAAAAACCCACTAAACCCTATTTACTTTTTATGGGTCGCTATTAAAACCCACAAAAACCAAACGTACCTATAGGGGCCCCTTTGGGGCCCCCCTTAAAACCCTGCCTACCTACTTGTATGGGCCCGTATAGCCCCCCTAAACCCCGCCTGCTTATCTGTATGGGCCCTAAACCCGGGGTTCCCCCTTTTTTCAACCCCTTACAGCCCCCCCCTAAAAACAAAAAACCCTATCTATAGGGGCCCTCTATAGTCCCCCAAAAAACCCGGGTTTCCCTACCTATATGGGGCCACTATAGCCCCCCCTAAACTTGCCAATATTTTGGCCTTCCCAAATGGGGCCCTCCCTAACCCCTGCCAAAATTCCCTTTAAAATGGGCCCCTAAAATTCCCCCAAAACCCTGCCTCCCCAAACCTATATGGCCCTTAAACCCAAAAACTCGGGCCTCCCCTACCTATATTGGGCCCCGAAACCCAAAACCAAAAACCCTGCCTCCCTTTATAGGGGCCCTTATATTAAAAACCAAAACCCCGGGCCTCCCTTTTCTATTTGGCCCCTATAGTTCCCTTTTCCCCCCTCCCGCCTACCTAATGGCCCCCTATAGCAAACCAAAACCCCTTTCCCTTTTCAAATTATGGCCCCTATGGGCCCCCCTTTTAAACCCCTCTTGCCTCCCCCCCAAAAATATGGCACCCTGTAGCTACCTAAACCCTTCCTGTCTACTGAAATGGCCCCTGTCCCCTATCAAAAAAAAAGGGCGGGCCTTTGCCTATTCTTTTTAACCCCCTTATACCCTACCCAAAAGCCCTGTTTTTTGGTTATTTAAAGGCCCCTATAGCCTTTTTACCAAAACCTACCAAATTGGGGGGCCCCCCCTATACCTTTTCTACCGGGTTCCCTTTTGGGCCCCCCTTTTGGACAACCTGGGCCCCAACCCTACTCCCTTTACTTAGCTACCTGGGGTCTAATTTGCAGCCTACCTACCTAGGGGGGGGTTGCCTTCCAAAACGGGGCCTTTTTTACCCCTTTATTTTGGGGCCAATCTACCTACCTTTTAGCCTACCTCCCTTAAAATTTTAAACTACTGCCTACCCTCCTAGGCCCAAAATTCTACCTACCTACCTTTGGCCTAACTAACTGCCTCCTAACTACCCTGGACCCCCAAATTCTGTCTACCTGGGGGTTTCCAACTACCAAAAATGGAGTTCTCCCCTTGTAACAGATTCTGGGGGGTAAGGCATAGCTGTGGGCAAAATCTCCAGGGGGGGAATACCCCCTTTTCCCCTTTCCCCCTCTGGGAAACCCGGGGGGTCCCCTAAGCTATTGCCTGTACCCACTTTTTGGCCACCTCTTTGGAAGTTTGTACAGAGGGGGGGGGTGGGGGAAAGTGAGGTTTTGGGCCCTGGGGAAAAGGGGGGGGGAAGGGGAACCCCTTAAAAGGAAAAAATTTTGGTGTTAAAAAATTTCCTCCCAAGGGGGGACGGCCCCCTGGGGGCCCCCCCTTTTGGGGGGAAAAGTCATTCAGGGGGGGCAAGTCTGGGGAAAACCGGTGCGGGGGGAAAAAGGAAAAAAAAGGGAAAAGCCCCCAAACGGACCCCTTTTTTTCAAAAGGGGGAATTGGGGGGGGTTACCTTTGGAGTCCAAAAACCCCCAAAGTTGGAAATTGAAACTGTTTAATCACTTATATGTCAAACCAACCCCCGTTTTGTGAACACGGGGATCTACCACTTTAAGGTCACTTTATGGTTTTAAAATATATTTCGGGCGAGCCTATTTTTCACGAATCTCCCACTATTTTGGTCCCCTATATGGGGAAATTTTTGGTCTTTGCATACTGATCTTTATTCGAATAGTGTAGGGTATTTTTCCCAGTCACCAGGTGGGGGTCATTTTTTTGGTGTGTTCGGCCCGGTATAATAAGGTCCATATTTATTTTTTCCAAAAATTGGTAATTTTGGGTCTGATTTAGGGGGATTTTTTGGGTACAGTATGATGGTGATTTAAAAGGGGTGAGGGAAATCGCAAATTGTATTATCTAGTAACGGGTTTGCCCTTAAGAGGTCTTGGGTAAATGTTCGGGGGTAGGGGGGTATGCTGAATAAAAAATTTTTGTTATGGGGGCCCAGATTTCTTAATTAGTCACGGGGCACATAAAAAAAATGGGGGAATAATATTTTCGGTCAAAAATTGCCCTCTAAATACACTCCACATTTTTACTTCATAATATGGCTCTTGAGGTCGTGAGAACCCATCCCCCTTGGGGGCCCTGCCCACAGGGCAGGGTTTTTTGGTAAGTTTTTCCCAGAGGTGGTTTCCCCCGGATTTGGAAACCCCCTAAAAACCCGGCCCCGGGAAAAACCTTTCCCCATAACTTAAAATAGAAAACCCCGTTTAGTAGTTTACTTTTTGAAGGGTTTTTTCAAACTTTTCAGCTCCCCGACAAAAAAAAAAAAAATTTTTTTGGGAACCCATGCAAAACCTCCCCATTCCGGTTTTTGGGGAAGAAAATTGTAAATTCAATGGTTTGGGGGGGCAGGCGAACCCGAAAAAAACCGCGGGACGGGAACCCGGGTCCCCCAAAAAACCCATGAAAAAGGGCAAAAAAAATTAAGGGCCAAATTTTCTAAAACAGAATCCGACAGTATTTTGTATTTTACCGGGTGGATTCCCAACCCTTTAAAAGGTATTTGTTATTTTTCATTTTTGTAGCCTGGCTTTTAAAATGGCATTTTTTTCCCCTTTGGGTTGGCCCCCGGGTTGGCCCAAAGGCAAAAGAAATGCAGGGCTGAAAAAGGGGCTGAGAGGGGGGGGGTGAGTAAGGATGGGAAAAAAGGAGCTCTCAAAATTTAAAGGTGAAATAAAAACAGTACAAAAAGTGGTTTTCTCAATAAAGAAAAACCCCACCCCCCTCAAAAGGAGGGCACTTTTACCCTTTCCCCCTTAAAAAAGGGCCATTTTTTTCCCTTTGTCATTCAGAAAGAAGGGGTTTCAAAAAGCCCGGTTTGTCAGCTCCGGGGTTTGGGGGTTCTTTTAGAAAAAAAAAAAAAAAAAAAAAATAAGGGGGATTTAAAAATTTGCTGTAGCTCTCAGAGTTTTTCATTTTTTGAAATTACATATTTTTTAAAAGAAAGTGAAATTAAATACCCTTTTTTGGGGGGTTCCCCCAACTCAACATTCAGGGGTGGAAAAAAAAACCCCTTTAAAGGGTTTTAAAAATGTGAATGGTGTAGAAAAAATTGAAAAAAAAAAACAAAACATTTTTTTTTTAAATTTTAAACAAATTTTCAGGAATTGGGCCCTTAAGGGGGTTAATAAAAATGCATTTACCCCAAAAATTTGGGGCCCGGGACGGGGACTGAAGGCTGCTTTTTCTCCCAAAAACCCCACAATTTTCAATAATTTTGGACTACTGAAACCCTTTTTATGTTCTTTTACATTTTTAGCAACCTGCATAGGGGGGTCATGATATCTTATTTGGAAACATTTGTTATCCCAATTAGACACTTTAATTTGCATTAAGCCCCTTTAAACCCCTTTAGTAAGCACCCAAAGGCATAAAAATGTTTTTGATCTGTGTCTATGCAGCAGGGCCCAAGGATGTAAAAATCCCCCTTGGGGGGCACCTTTCTTTTCCAAAATTATAAAAAAAATTGGGAAAACCAAAAACCATTTTTTTCATTGTTTTATTTTTTTTAACGTTTTAGTCACCATTTGGGGCCCCATATGTGGCCTATGCTATGAAGTGGGCACACAAAAAAATGAATATCATGAATGGCTCCTGGATTTTTGTAAAGGGAAATTATCCGAAGCTCTTTTTTTTGGGGTAGGGGGCCCAAAACCTTTGCTCTTCTGGGGGGCTTTTACCTTGCATTTTTTTTTTTCCCGACAATTTGCCCCTTTTTTAAGTAAAAGGAAAATTTTTTTTTTTAAATTGGAAAAGGGTTTGTTTGTTTATGTTTCTAGTCCCCTAAAATCCCCACGAGTTTCCTCATTTAAAGAGTTTGATTTTCCAAATAAAAGGTTCTGGGTCATTAAACCGCTTATTACCTGTTAAGTCTGATTTAGTATGTTGCACTTGGCAAATTTGTAAAAGCTTGGATCAAAGAAGTGTCTCTCTAGGAAGCAGAACTATACACAAATACAATTTATTAAGAAACAACTAAAAACGAAAACCTTTGCTTTCAAAAGTTTCAAAATTTCCTTTTTAGTCTTTTGAATCAAAACCCAAGGGTTGGGGGGGAAAACATAATAACGGGGAACACATCAATGAAAGACTGAGACTTCTCTATGTTTAAATCCATTCCTGGTTTTGGATTCAAAAAGCATCTAAAAAGGTTTAATTTTTTAAACCCCAACCTACCTGTATATTTTCGGGTTTTTGGGTCCACAGCTGATAAATGCATGGAAAACTGCGGGCCAAATTGGGCGACTCCCTCAGTGATTTTCCCATTCAAATCAAGTTTTGTTTTAAAATAGGGAACCAGCGGAGAGTAAGAAGGGTGAAAGCTTTTAATCCAAGGTGAGTATCATGTTTTCCCACGGACATTGGTCAAAAAAAACCCCCGTGGGATTGGGAAATCCGAAAAGGTTTGGCATCCAGGGGGAATTTTTTGACCCGTTTTTCAATGTGGATATTGGGTGGGGTTTTCCTGACTACGACTTGTCCCATCCCCAAAAAAATTTACCACCCCCCAAACCCTTTTAACTTTTCCATCTCTGTACAAACGTCCCAATTCTAGAACCCCAAATGATAATAATGCCCACCTGGCAACCCTCCCCCAAACCCAAGGAAAATGTTGGGGCCAAAAAAATGAAAAGTGGCCCCCCCCCCGAATTACAGTGTCCCATTTTCAGCCACCGTTTAGTAGGTACACACACCCTTTGGGGGTAATAAAAGGGGGCCCCCAAAACCCCCCGGTAGGTGGGTAAGAAATAAACCCCCCTGAAAATTTTAGGTAATTTATAAAGTTACCCCTAAAAATTTTTGGTTTAAAAAAGGCCCCTTCAGAAAGTTAAAAATCCCCCAAATTCTTAGAAAAGGTTTTAAAATTTTAAAGGGTTTTTAAAAGGGTCCCCCAATAAAGCTTCCTTAGTGGGGAAGGGTTTATTTTTCCCCATCAGGTACCCCCCTTCATAAAATTTTAAAAGGCCTCCTCTGTAGATAGACATATAGTTCCCCTAAGTAGGTAGGTAGGTGCATAGTTCATCTTTAGTTAGCTGTATAGGTCCAAAAACGGGGCCAAAGGCCCAAATATAGGGGTGTCATAGGTTGTAACCCAAAGCATGGTGAAACCCCAACCCCCCGGGAACAGTATAAGGGGAACCCTTTTGTTTCACCCTCATTTTCACCAATTTTTAAACGGGCTACTACCCTCAGGCTTTAAGGGGTTTTCCTTTAAAAATTTTTGCATTTGTGCAGTCTCTCCTTTTATGTTTATTTGGGGTTTTTTTTTGCTTTATTTTTTGAATTGGTACTTTTTTGCAATTGCATTTTTTTTTAAATTTTTCCCTTTTTGGGGCCTTCCCTATTGGAGGGGTTTTGTGGGGCTATGCTCATTATTATCGGGCACCTTATATATTATTTTCCCCAATTTGGCATTGAGGCTTATATTGCCCCCTTTTGGGGGGGTTTTGGGTCTATTATCCAGCCTTTGGGAGTTTAAATTTTGGGGAACCTTGGTTTGTGTTTTTGAAAAAATTAATGAAACCTTTTTTTCTGTAATTTCTTTTGGTAAGTTATATGGCCCCCCCTCTTAGGTGGGAAAATTTTTTGGTTTCCCCTTTCATTTGGTGGGTAATAGTTTTTCCCCCTTAATAGGCGGTAAAAAGGAAACCCCCTTATGTAGGTAGGGAAAATGGGATCCCCCCTTTTGATAAGTATAAAAGGGCCTTCCTTGGGTGGGTTTAATGTATAAAAGGGTTTTTTTTGTGTGGGGTGGGTTAAAATGGGGCCCCCCCTTTAGGTTTTAAAACTCCCCCTAGTTGGTAGGTTCATAGGGCATCCAGTAAAAAAATTTAAATATAGGGTTTCCCCCAGTAGTTTTGGGTTAGTATTTTAGGTACCCCAAAAGGGGGTGGGTTTACATGGGGCCCCCTTTGTTAAATAGGTATCTAGGGTCCCCCAAAGTTGGTAGAAATGATATAAATAAAGCCCCCCTGGGTTTGGAAAATTTAAGGGTCCCCTCGTTGGTTTTAGGTATATAGGGCCTCCCCTCAATACTCACTTCACTGTGCAGGCAGCGGCTGTGATCGCTGCATCATTGGGTCTGTCACTCGACGATATAGTTTTGTGGTGAGGGGGGTTTGTGGGCCCCTGGGGGCCCCAGGGGCCCATCTAAAAGGGGAGACCCATGACCCTTGTAGCTAACGCCCCCCCGGGGGGCCACCACTGTTATTTTCAGCTCCTATGACTGAACAGGAAACTGTAAATAACAACGCAGATGTAATGTGGGCCCTACAGTTTAGCTAAAAGGCCCCGGTTTTACAGGATAAATTAAATCAGAAACTGTTGTAAAAAGAAAGGGCAGGAAATCCTGGCCCAATCTAATGATTTTTTTCTATAAAAATTGAAAAAATTATCCTGGGGGTATTTAACACCCTGCTTTACTTTAACCTCCCACGTTTGCATGAGTTTTAAAACATGAAATTAAAGGGGTTTGTTTTCATTCCAATGGATTAGCTTCCAACATGTCAGAAAAGGTAATGAAGACTTTTTCTAAATACATTGCTTTTTTTGATTTTTCTTGTTTAAAGTACAAAAGAGTCCAATTTTTACTCCTATTTTTCCTTTCCTTTTGATTTGCAGGAGAAAGGATTTCAGGGTTATAAATGGCCCCCAAATAAGCAGGGTCTTTATATCTAAAAAAAAATTTAGCTTGTTTACTTTTGGGAAAAGGGCAATTGTTTTTATTTCCGGGGAAAGCTCTGTAGCTTTTGTTTTTTTTTACGGTTTGAATCTTTTAAACACAATATAATTGTAACACTCAGCTAGCTATAGAGCAGTTAAGTATGCTAATCACTAGTAGAGGATACCCACACCCCTGACCGGGGTTTTTTCCTGAAAGCGGCCCTGTTACTTTTGGAAAACCTTTTTTAAAGGGGGTAAATTCTTCAAGGGCTTTGTCCACAACAAAAAGTAGTTAAATTTGGGGAAATCCTTTTTGGGTTTTCTGACTTGAAATTTTCCCGTCTAAAGGGGCCAAAAAAAAGTCACCCCCATTAACGTAAATTTAGAAAAGAGTTGTATTTCCCATAAATTGCGTATTTTGTCGGTAAGTTTTTTAAGAGAAAAAATTTATTTAAAAAATCCCAGTTTTTTGTCGTTTTAAACATTTGGGAAAAATTTTTCTTTTGGGGGCCCTTTGAGAGGGTCAAAAAACCTTGTGAAAAATGCATAAAAAAGTTTTTATTTAAAAATTGTTGTGTAAAATTTGTCCAAAAAAAAAATTTAAAAATTTAGGGTTTTGTTTACCCACGCCATTTTTGGAAACATTTCCAGGTCCCCTTTTTGGATCCAAAAATTGGGATCCAAAAAACGTAGCGTCAATCAGGGGCCAACACAGAAACCAACCCTGCAGCTGGTATTTTGGATCCCTTGTTGGGTGGGAGAAGGGTGCACCCTGTCTTTTATTATTTGGAAATCCCTGCTGCCCTCTTTTGGACCCGCCCTTTACATGTCAAATTTTTGGAATGGAAAACCCCCAAAGGGCTGATCTGAGAGACGCAATGGTAAAAAACGCATCCGGGGATCACTTACTTTTAACGGGCCCACACGTGTTTTACATTTGGGGAAGCAAAGTTTAAACACACTGCTCATTTTCAGATGTGTTTTTTGGGTCCATCTAGACCCAAAACCCCCTTATGTTTTTTAAAAAACCCCCGTGCTTAGCCAAAAATTTTCTTATTTTTTTGTTTGTCATGTTTTTGTAGGTATGTTTTATACATTTATTTTTACTATTATGCATATTTGTCACTACAGAAGAACTGGCCTTTCTGACTAGGGACACCCTGCCACTAGTCAGGAGTCCCTCGCTTCTATTGTGTTACCGCCCAAGCACACTCCCTGAGTTTGTGCTAGTAAGGGAGGCAAATCAGGCTTCCAATTAAATGTTTTTTTTTAGTAAGGGGTTTCATTGTTTGATTCTGAATTTTTTTAAAAGGGAATTTTTATCTGTTTTCACACAAAAGGTTGGGGTTTAAAGTAAAATGAGGAATGGGTTGAACTTTGGGGAAGGGGAAAAGTTTTGGGAATTGGGTAAGTAACTGCCTCAGTGATAAAAAAAACAAAGGGTGATGATTAATGCTACATACACGGGCCCGGGATCTCTGTCACAACTGGGGTTAAACACAGGGGTCTTTTTGGGCCCCTTTTTTTCTTTAATATATTTATTAATAAACTAACAGAAGGATTTCACAGTAAAATATCAATATTTGTAGATGATACTCAGCTCTGTAAGGTAATTAACACAACAGAGGATAATATGCTATGACAAAAAAAAATCTAGGTTTAAAATTTGGAGTCCAAGGGGAGAAGTGACAGATGGGGGTTTAACACTAATTAAAAGGGAGGTTAAAAAACTTTAGAATCTTTGTGGAAAAGGAAAAATTATGTCACGAAATTTGGGGCCGTTTGGGCCCTGCTCCGGGCAAAGGGAAATTTCTCGCGTCGCTCTCTCCCATCCTGATGGTAAAACACCTCTCCCTTTCTCCACCTTCAGTCTGGGGTGGCACCAAAAATTTTAAAACCCAAAAGTTGGGCCCCGCACCCCTGGGCCCCCAATTTACTAGGCCCCTGGGCCCCTTTTTAGCCTCTTCCCCCGGGGGCTTTTTGTTTTTTAGTTTTTAGTGTAAAATTTGCTATGTTTGTTTTTTGGTGTGGTCTGGATTCCCATTTTTGCCTTCAGCTATTTGGGCTTTGGGCTAATTTCTGTCGCCCTTTGCCCTGACCTTTTTTGGCCCGTGAAACTGGGGTTTCGTTTTTGCCTGCACTGACTGTTTTGGCAGTGACCCGACTACACATTAGTCTGCTCCCTTTGTTTAAAACGCCCGCGAAGCCCAGGGGCTTCCCTTTAACCCCTGGGTCTCTGGGGATTTTTCAAGTCATCTCTCAAGGTGACCCAGGGATTTTTCCCCTCTGGGCCCCTGACGTGCAAAACCCCGGGTATGGATCCTTTTGTCAAGGGAAATTTGCCCATTTCAAGACATTGTAGCCGTAGTGGCTCAACAAAGTCACTGTCAGGTTCAGATTTCTTTTAACTATTTTTTCCCAAAAGCTTAAAGGGATCACAAAACACTTTTTTACCACATGTTTTCATCTTAAAAACATCCAAACAAAAAAAAACCAAAATTTCCCAAAAAAGTTAAAGATAAAATAAAACAATTACTATCAAACAACGCCAAGAGAGAAGAAAAACCTATAAAAAAAGTATACTTCATTGAGATCCATAAAAAACATACAAGATAGAAGAATATGGTAGATGCATAGAAATAGTAGCACTGTGTACACAACCTCAGATGGAATTATGACTAAAAAGGGCAAGTATTAAAAAATAATTTGACTCAAGAAAAATTTCAGAACATAAATAGTTAAAAAAGCAAAAAATTTACAATAAAAAAAATTAATACCCTCCAAAATGAGTGATCAGTGTAAAGAAAATTTTCTTTCATTTTCCCAAAAGAATGCTATCGCTCAGCTTCCAGCTGTGCTTACCAGCCCGGTCTGACCTGCCCCCCTCATTAAACCAAAAGAGGGGGCCCCCCGGGGGACAAAGCGCATGTTTTAAAAACCCCGTGTACTAAAACCCTTTCGAAGATGAATTGAGCCAATGTGGAATTTATTACCAGTGAAGCACTGGCCTGGGCCACAACCCTTTGGGGGGCGGGAGATTACCCCCATCTTCAGGAGTTTTTAGAAGGTCTTCAGGGAAGATTTTTGAAAACCGCTTTAGTGTTTCCTCATTTTTTTTGGGCAACCTTTCCCGGGCCCCCCTCCTTTAACCCCCGGCCTTTCCCCCTCAATGTTTTCCCGGGGGTGGTAACCAAAATCCCAGCAAAATTTTTTTGTATTTGGCAAGATTTTCAGCACTCTCTCCTTCAAGCACGGACTAAAGTACAAGCCGATAAAAAATTTAGATCTCCTCCTGTATTTCATCCTGAAGTTAAGTCTTGCTGTTAGTTAAGTACGTCTGTCTCAAGATTCCCAGCCTCAAGCTTGGCCCACGCTTTCTTGGACCTTTTTGGTTTATGGGCATCAATCAATTTTGCAATAGCTTAAACCCGCCTCGTCCATTCGGGTCCCAATGCCTTCCCATCTTCCCCCCTAAAACCCCCGGCTTCTTCTAAGTAGCTATCCTGGGACATTTACAGGGCCCGGAAAATTTCCCGGCTGAAAAATTTCTCAGAGGTAAACTATTTTATCTTGTTGACTGGAAGGGATTCTGGCCCAAAGAAAGATCCTAGGACCCTGAGGAAAATATTGATGCCCCTGACCTTATTCGAAGGTTGTATCTTTTGCAGTCTAGGAAGAAGAGGGGCATTAAGGGGGGGAGGATACTGTCACAATGTACGCCCATGTCTACTCTCCATGTCCTGGCTAGTACTCACCTATCCTCGCTCCTGCTCTGCTCCCTGTTTCTGTCAGGGGCCAGCAACTGCGTACATGTTTGTTAGGGCGCACCAACTCTTTAAGATGTAACGGGTCAGCGCACAGCTGATCACCAATCACTGGCTATTTGTCTCTTTATTAGCTCACTTCCCACAATACTCCCTTCCAGTTTGTTGGTGTTCCTTTGCTAGTGTTTGCTCTTGCCTGTACTCTGTGATTCCCGGTTTTCACCTTCTGCTTTTGGACTTTGACTATTATCTGTCTGCCGCCTGCCCTTACCTTTGCTCTAGTGACCTGGTTACGTTCTGCCTGCCCCCTGCTCTGACCTTTCCACCAGTGACCCGACTATGCTTCAGCCTGCTCCCTCTGTACCTCACTGCACCTCGGATGTCATCGCGAGGGACCACATCAAGGGTAGCAACCTGAGCATCTACCGCAGCGAAGCCTAACCTGCTTTGCAGCGGGCTCTGGTGAATACCAGATGGCTTCTTAGACTCTGCTCCCTGGTGTAGTTCAAGACGTCTCTTGCGGGGACCCAGCAGATCCACCACCTGTGACAACTTAATAGTAGCAGTCAGTGTCAGGCAGCTGCTGCCAAGGCAAATAGGATCATGGGCTGTATTAAAAGGGGCATAGATGCACACGATGAGAACACTATTCTCCCACTATAACTCACTGGTCAGACCACACATGGACTATTATGGACAGTTTTGGGAACCAGTGCAAAAGAAAGACATTGTAGAGCTTGAACAGATTTAAAGACTGGCAACTAAAACAGTGAGAAGAATGGGTGGACTACAAGGCCACAATAGTTTTTTCAGTGTTTTTCGTTTTCTAAAAATGATGAAAAAAATGACTGAAAAGAGGTCCCATAGACTTTAATAGTAAAAACGTTCTGTAGTCTCCACAGAATGTTTTTTTCCAGCTCATTTTTGTTGCTGGTCGTTTTTAGAAATATGTTGCAAATACGGACTAAGCAGGGCAGAAAATTTACTATTGGAGTCTATGTAAAGCGGCAGACGTTTTTGGCGCCTTTTCTTGCAGAAATCTATAGCAACTATAATGCTTTGCATTTCTGCAAAAAAACGCGTAAAAAACGTGCCAAAAAAATTATGTTTTTTCAGTAGCTTTTGACAGGCAGGGGACAAAAAACTCAGTTTTTTGAACGTTTTTTAGGATTTGGTTTTCAGTGAGTTTTTTGTCCACTGCTGTGTAGACCTTGCCTAATTCCCAGGAAGATTAGCAAATTAGGGTTATTTAGTTTAGAGGAAATACGGCTTCAGGGGGACATAATAATAAATTTGTATAAATATAACAAAGGTCAATATAGAGATCTCTCCCGTAATCTATTTATACCCAGGACTGTATCTAGGCCAAGGGGTCAACCTCTACATCTAGAGGAAAGAAGCTTTTCTACATAAACATAAAAAAGGATTCCTTACTGTAAGAGCAGTGAGACTGTGGAACTCTCTGCCAGAAGAACTTGTCATGGTGAATTCACTAACTCAGTTCAAAAAGGGTCTGGATGCATTTCTAGAGTGTAACAATATAACAAGTTATAGTGACTAGGATTCTGGAGAAGGGTCATTGATCCAAGGATTTATTCTGATTGCCAGATTGGAGTCGGGAAGGAATTTTCCCCTTAAAATGAGGACAATTGGCTTCTACCTCATGGGGTTTGTGCCTTCCTCTGGATCAACACTTAAGCACAATAGGCTGAACTGGATGGACGTCTGTCTTTTTATGGCCTTACATACTATTGTAAGGGGCCCAGGGGTAAAGTGGTGGACGGAATGTATGTATCACCAAGGTGGCTGGCCTCGGTGATGTAAAAAAACCCTATAGTTTTGCCAGCGATGTTATGTTGCTGAGCCATTTTTATTGTGGTAGTTCGGGTCGGGTTTTTTATGGAGCGGCCCAAGAGTCTGGGTGGGACGGCCGCTCCCTTACTCCAGCCCGGGCCTTACCAGGCATATAAGGCAGCTGACACAGCTCAGGGCGGAGCTGTGTGATTATGTTGAAAACCTCTCTGAAGTGAGGACATGCAAAGCCTGTCTCCAAGTGTCGGTGAACATGGCTACTGCTGACCCGGTGAGGTTGTTTTGTGTTGCTTGGCTGTAAACCCTGGAGCAAGACTGCTTTATTTTTGCGTGTTGAAGGAAGCAGGTTTTTCCCGTTATTCAGATTGGGGGACAATAAAAACTTTTGTTGTTTTTGACCTTCCTGTGTCTGTGTAATGAGACTACCTGGGAGCTGCCCCCCAAATTGGTTTTTTGGAGCGGGCGGACACCCCCCAAAAGACCGGTTGGAAATTTGTGCAAATACTGTATGTCCTGGGTAAAGGGCCCGTAGCACGCTAGAGCAAATGGAGGAATCTTAAGTACCTGGTGCGAGAAACGTGCGCAGCAGCACCAACGGGAGACCCCGGGGGGCCCAGAGGAGCAAACCAGCCCCTGTTTCAGAAAGAGGGCTCTCCTGACGGAAGCCATAAAAAACAGGGACCCCTGTGCCTCCACCCCCCCCGTGACAGTACTAAGGCAAGGAGGATGTGAGAGGGCATTCGAGAGCCCCCAAATGCGATGTGGAAGCCTTTCTGCCCCGTGTTTGAGAGAGTGGGGGATAGAGAAAATCCCCCCCAACAGTGGGCAGGGCCCTTCCCCAATTCTGACCGGCGACCCTAAAAAGCCTTATGATTTGACTCTCCAAGATGAAAGGAATATGAAAGTTAAAGGCGAGATATGGCCCGTCGGGGGGTACGTGGGGGGGGGCCCCAAAGGGTGAACCGTGGGGGATAGAGGGACAAGCCTCCCAGGCCCCAAAATGTTCGATACTCCCCTGGCCCAGAATGGCTGAGCCTGATACTGTACTCCTGCCCAGATGGTGGAAGGGTTGTAAGGACGGTTTTGTTCACTTCTTCCTGAGTTGCCAAAATGTTGGGTTGCCCGAGGGTCCCCGAAGGCTGGGGGACCTGGTGAGCCTGGTTGAGGATTGTGGCTGTTGGAACCCCTGGGCAGTGAAGGGAGCCTGAGGTCGGAAATGGAATACCCCAGGAGGGCTAGGGCTCCAAGGAGGTGGCGATATCCCCAGTGAGGGGGTCCGAAGCCCCAAGAGGGATGTGCCGGGGGAAAAAGGTCGGCCCGACCCATGCGCTGGAGGTCCCCGGGTCCGGGCCCAAATGGGCCTTGGGCTCCCGGGCGGCGGTTGTTTTTGTTTACCCAACCCGTGGGGGGTCCTTCCCGGCGAGGGACGCAGGTGGGGGTTGAAGGGAAAATTACTGGACTCAGGTGTTGTCCCCCTGGGGGATGTACACTCCCACATGAGGGCCCCGGGGAAAAACGGGGGGGGGTCATATGTTTTCATGGGGATACTAAGGGTACCCCCTGGCCCGGTTTCCCTGCACACTGTGTGGTACGTGTCCCACGGTGGGGGAGTTGTGCCGAATTTATCATACATAATTATTGGTCGAGACTTCCCTTTTTCTGGGGTTGTGGGCAAGGGCGGAAGGCTGATCAAAAAGAGGGAAATAATGTTTTGGGGTGGTTCTCCCATCGGTGGGGGAAAGGGAAATTTCCCTATGTGGTACGGGTGTTGGGTGAGGAATAACCCCTGAGACGGTTGTCCCGATCCGGGGGCCCCCGGGAAAATTTTTGGGATGCCCTCTGGGATTGACCAAAAAGGGGCGCCCTTGATCAGGGACGTTTAAATGGGGCCCCAAAAGAGCCTGGGGCTGATAATGGGGTTTCCTCACTTGCGGTAAATAAGACTTGCTGTATCGAGTGAAAAAAGGGAGAGAAAAGTGGTGGAGATTAGTTGTGCCGCACCCGTACCGAGTATTGTTAGTTGGCCCCCCCATGTGTTGGGTGGTCATTTGGGGGCGGACAAAAACCCAGACGAGTCCTCCAAAGGTTTTTGGCCCCGGGTGTTTGAGGGTTTAGTGATACTGTCAATCCTCCCCGTCTGTCGGTGAAGCCCCGTCGCTCATTTTTGGAGTCCTCTGTCCCTCCTATAATAAAAATCCCATTAAAAGGATAGGGGGGTTTTTAGTGGCCCATCCCGAAGTCAGGCGAGGTCATCAATATATTGGTTGTAGTGGTTTTATGCTACCCGGTCCCCCTGGGCGGTTCCGTTAAGGATACCCACCCAAAAATGTTACCCCGAGTTTTATTTTCATATTTTTTCATGAACGGGTCCCCAAAGGATTTTGAAGACCAGGGGCCCCCGTTTTTGCCCAAGGTTTGGGGGGAATCTGAAAGCCCCTAAAATCCCTTTGGGAAAACCCTTGTTCCCACCCCCGACTGAGGGGCTATTAAAAGATTCACAAAACCTTTAAAAGGCATGTTGAAAAAGGGTAGTAGAAAAGGCGGCAGAGATGGGACTGCCTTTCCATACTTGCTATTTTCGGTAGGGAATTTTTTCCCCAAGGTTTTCGGGTTTTACCCTTTGTTTATTTAGGGCCCGGCCCCTAGAGGGTTACTTGATGTGGCAAAGGAGACATGGGGAATGAGGCTACCCCCCATAGAAGCGTCATCGAGACGGATGTGCAAGAGAGGATCTCTACGTGATGCCCCATTTTGAGAGAACATTGCTTAAAGCCCGGAGGCCCAAGTGGGTTACAAAGGTCTGCCCGGGGTTTGAGAGTTCCCGCCAGGGGCCCAGTGTCATACTGGTTCCCCCTATGGAGGCAATTCCGGCCCCCGTGGCAGGGCCCCCCATGAATGGTGGGAAAAAAAGGGGGGGGTGAACTACAAAGTCCACCAGCCCGGTAAAAAAAGCCCTTCGAAGTTAAAAAAGTAAATTTAAAAAAAATGGGAAAGGGTGAGGCCCCCCCAAACCCCCGTGCATGGTGGGGCCCCGAGGTCAGTATTGGGGGTCCCCTTTTTAGAGGGTCTATCCCCGTCCCAGAACAAACAAAAGTCGGAGTTGCTGCGGAATGGGTTTGTTCTCGATTTTTCCCGGGCCCCCCGCTCATTGAACATGAGATCCTCAGGAACCCCTGTTCGGGTGAATTTTTAAAACCCTTCGGATACCGAAGCCGTGGGGGGTAAATTTAGGGAAGTGGAAAGGATGTTAAAATGGGTGTTAATTGAGGGGGCAAGAGTGGGGTCAAGACATGTGTGGTGCCAAAAGTCGGGCGAGTGGCGTTTTGCAATGACTTTTAGAAAGCTGAAGGGAAGTGTTTAGTTCGAGCCTACCCCAGCCCAGGGTGGATGGCTCTTAAAGGTAGGGCCCCGGCCGGTTATTACCCCTGGAAATTAAGAAGGACTACTGACAGTTCCCCCTTTCCCAAAAAGGCCCGAGAAAAGACAGCATTCTCCACCCCGTGACTGCTCCGTATTAGAATGCGTTTGGGTTCAAGGAGCTCCTGCCCCCTTCCCCAGGGCTTGGACAGAGCTTAGGGGCCCCAAAGAGTATGCGCGATAAAAGATGCTAGCATTTTCGCGGATTGGAAGAGCTCTGGGGGAAAGTCCAGGCCGTATTGGGGCCCTAAGAAAAGTGGGTTCACTGTGAACCCAAAAAAAGTGTGCCATGGGGTGGAAGGGCGAGGTTCTGGCTATTGTGGGTAAAGGGGAAATCAGCCTAGAAAACAAAGTGGAGGCAGTACAGAACTGGCCCGGCCACTTACCAAGAAGAGGTTCGGGCCTTCCTGGGTCGTGGGTTATTAAAGGAGAATTGTTTAATTTTGCCCTGATTGCCCCCCTTAACCCCACCTTACAAAGGTACAAAGTCGTCTGGTAGTGGTTCCGAGGCAGAAGGGGATTCCAAGAACTAAAACAAGTCTAGTAAGAGCCGTGCTTTGGCCCGATTTTTAACAAAGAATTTTAGTCCAGCAGTGCGTCAGTTGTGGGTTGGGGGCTGCTATTCAGGAAAATAAAAGGTGGGGCACCGGTCTGTTCCCTTTGTAGGAAACTACCACATGTGAGAGGCTTTTCCTGTCGGGGAGTGTCCGCCCTTAAGGGGCTCGACTCCCTAAGTAACCCTTTGGGGAGAAAATTTGGTTTTATATGGATCGCCCCACTAATATGGGGGGAAAGGGAACAATGCCAGGGTAACCGGTGGTTTCCTGCACTCCAAGATTTTTTTTTCCTGTGGGGCACAGACCAGGAAGTGTAGGGGAAAGCGGAGCATTGTGAGGGTCCCATTGCCCGGTGGCAGAAAGGGGCCCGCCCCCGGCTTGGGGAGAGGGGGGGGGGTATGTAAGGGGCCCAGGGGTAAAGTGGGGACGGAAGTAGTATCACCCAAAGGTGGCTGGCCTCGGGGATGTAAAAAAACCTATAGTTTTTCCAGGTGTTTTGTTGCGAGCCCTTTTTTGTGGTAGTTGGGTCGGGTTTTTTTTGGAGCGGCCCAAAGGGTTTGGGGGGGCGCCGCTCCCATATCCAGCCCGGGCTTCCAAGGGTTTTAAGGGCTGCCAAGCTCGGGGGGAGTGTGTGATTATGTTGAAAACCTCTCTGAGTGAGGACATGCAAAGCCTGTCGAAGTGTCGGTGAACATGTTGTGACCCGGTGGGTTGTTTTGTTTGCTTGGGTGTAAACCCCGGGGGAAGGGGTGTCTTTATTTTTGCGGATAAACGGAAGGAAGCGTTTTGTTTTTCCGTTTTCAAGTCTGAGGGGGCAATAAACTTTATGGTTTTTGCACCTTTTCCCGTGTCTGTGCTAATCCAGAGACTACCTAGGAGCTGACACCCCCACACTATGTAATTATGAACGTTATCACTGACATACATACACATAATAATAAATAAAAAAAAACCTGGACAACACCTTTAATATCAACAGCAGGATTAAGGCATTCAATGGTAAATTTCGGGCGTCGTACCCCCCGCAATTATGCCGGATTAGGAGCGATATGGGGGGGGCAGCCCCTAGCTGTTTACGCGCCGGAATACTGACATGTATTATTTTACACCCCGGGGGAGGAGGGTAATCCCTAGTTTTTGAGAACTGTGGGTTACCTAATGACTGGGGTGCTTTTGCTTTATTCGAGGCAGAGCCGCGAAAAAAACGCGGGAATTGTGCCCCAGTTTTGCCCCTGTGAAATAGCTAAGTGGTTGTGGGCTGGGGTTTTCTCTGCGCCAATAATCCTGTAATACAGTCAAGGGGAAAGGGGTGCCTATGGGTTGAATAGGCAGTTGGGGGCCCGTTGAAAGGAACCAGGTTTGCCATCTTAATGCTCCTATTTGGGATGTGGGGGGTGCTGTATGCCCGGCAGCCTTGGTTGTTGGATAATCACTATAATCCACTAGAGCGATAAGAGATAACATAGAGAGTTGGTAATCAGAGAAACTTGTGTGCTCTAAGAGGAGATAAAATCTTCTTTATCTTCTGACCAAAGAGGAATCAACAAAGCAATGTATTTGAATAGTCTTCATTTACATTTCCCTACATGTTAAAGCTAATAATTGTAGTGAGAAAATGCCTTTAAGCTTATTTGATGGAGAACCACATGGTGAAACACACAGAAAACCTACAGCCATAAACTAAAAAAAACTGCAGAATTGCTATTTTTTTCCCTCCCTAACTGCAAAAGTTTTTTTATATATTATATTAGTTATTTAAATACCCAAAAGGCTGCCATTAAAAAATACAACTCGTCCCACAAAAAAAAAGCCTTCCCATGACTAGTGCAACAACAAATTCAAAAGTTTCAACTCTTGTAATGCAGTGACCACAAGAAATATGCGCTGCAATATGCGTGAAGTACGGGATGCAATTACGGTAAAATCATAGCACTCATTGAGTGCTATGCTAAGCAGACATTTTTACAGCATATTACACGCTGGGGAGAACGAAGGTGAATGGGAGCCGGCACAGAGCACTTTAGAAGTATGGGGGGCCCAGTTATTGGTTTGTTAAAAACACCGATGTATGCGGACGCAAAAAATAGTGATTTGAAAAAACGCCATTAAGCCATGTTAACCTACCCTAAAGGCTCAGAATAGCTGCAATCTTAGCGGGTTAATAATGTATATTACCCATTGTGTATTGTAGCTGTCTTTTGTGTTTTTAAACTGAATTGATTCTTTTATTTTAGATGCATTGGAGCAATCACACATTTGGTGCACTGCCCACATGACTTGCCCAAAAAAAAAAAAAGGAACAAAAATGTAACAGTTGCTCCCAGTTGTATCAAATAAAACACCACACTTCTGATGTTCATTTAGGGCGACATGCATGAAATTTGGCATTAACACGCCAAATTTCATTCACCTAATAATGGGCTAGAATGTGCCTGATGTATGAACCCGCTTTATAGCGGGTAAAGTCAGGCGGTTCTAGCGCCGGGCAACAGTTCGGATAGGTGCCATTTGAAAGTGCTTCCTTTCCGCGTAATGGCCCTAGAAATGCTGTAGCGAAGCTTAAATATGTCCCTCACAAAGGTTTAGGCATTCCGCCCCCCTTACGCCCCTGAGATCGGTCATTACAAAGCACTGCGGCGTATGTAAGCCCCCGGAGTGGTGGCGGGAGTTTTAAAAAAATGTATAATGGGGCTGTGCCTGATATCGGGCTGTAAAGACGTGATATATCTGCCACGGCCCCGTTCATATATGTCGCCCTTAGTGTGTACACCGGGAAGGAGGGGGGGGGGGGGGGAGTTGGACTCCATCTATTCAGAGGATTTACGGAAAAAGTGTGTCCCCTAGCCTCCGTTGGCCAGTTTTTAAATTGTTACCCCAAAAAAGCATAAGAATTGCACAAAAGCCTAAAAATTTTTTTACAATAGCATTAAAAAAAATATATGTGAGGCTCTTATTATTTTTATAATGGGTCCCTATGGGTGACGGATGGCACTACTTGGCATCTGTAACAAATCCCAAAAGATTGAAAATCCCCACCCAAAAAATCTAAGGGGGCTCCCCCCGGGGCCCGGACAAATAAGGTCGGCTTTTGGCGGTTTTGTCTGTTTGCGCCCCCCCCCGGCCCCGGGCGGCTTTTTTCCCCGGATGAGCGGAGGAAGAGGCCCCCCCCCCCCCATTTAGAGCAAGATTCCGTTCAAAACCGGACAGGAGAGGGTGCTTGCTAAAGCGGCCGATGGCAAAACCGCCCCGGGGGAAAAATCGTGGGGCGTGTACGGGGTGACGGACCGGCGTAAAGGTAACCCTGGAAGAAATCTTGAGAGCGGACTCCTTTTGGGTTTGGTTTTTCTTGGGGGTTTTTTAAACGGTTATTTTTTCCTTTCCCCCCAAACGTTTGCAATCTTTTTTGGAACCCAATTTGGGGGTTGGGGTAAATTGGTAAAATTGTGCCCTTTTGCTTTGGGGGTTTAATGGAGTGGGGGTTTAAAAAGGGTTTGCAGGGGTTTGAAAGAAAATTTATGGGGGGTTTGTATTCCCCTTTTAAAGGGTTTTTTTAAACCTTTTTATGTGGGGGTTCCTTGGGGGGCATCATGGCCCGAGAAACCGGGGGCCGGTTTAAAATTTAAATTTCTGTTTGGGTCCCGGGTCCACACCCAGGTAGGAGCTGTGGACGGCTCCCAAAAAACGAGACTGAGGCTGGCTGGGTGAAAAGAACCTTGTCCCAAGGCAAGGTGGTGTGCAAATTAAGGGGGCGAATCTGTTTTGCCCCCCTTAAATGGAAAGGCTGGAGTTTCCTTTTGCCTGGACATGCATGAAACCTTGTCGTCCGGAAATTTCAAAAGATTTCCCGGGTTTCGGGGACTGGGCTGAAGAAGGCTCGGGGGTTCTGAGTTGCATTCCCGCCGTTCGACCCTGCTTACCCCGGGCCTGGGGGTTTGGGCGGGTAGCTGGGCCCCTTCCCGCAACCGTCTCATTTTTTGACGTGGAACACGCTGGAATTCCCCTCCCATGCCCAGCGATTGTTGGCAGCAGCGCAATGCCTTTAGCAGTACAAGTGAACTTGGCCCTTGAAAAGCAGGGGGTACGGACCCTGGGGTGTTGAACCACCGGAGAGTGGGGGGCAGGTGAAAGAGCTTCCCCCACCATCCTTGCCATTTTTGGGAAGAAGCCCCCAAAAATGGTAAGTGGGACAAGGGCCCTTGTCAGCATGAGCATTGTGGTGATCTTATTTTTGGGAAACGATCTTTTGGACATCGAAACAACGGGTTTCCCGCCAGGGGGAGGGGGGGGAGGGGGCCCAAGAGGGCCCAACGGAGCCTTTCTCTCCGTAAAAATCCAAAAGGGCCCGGGGACATTTTTCCCCAATTTTGGGGTTTTTTAAATTTTAGGCAGTGGTTCGGGGCCCAGAGTTGAAAAGGTTGGCGCATCCAGTCTCGGGGGGTGAAATCATCTCAGGCAAGCCAGGGCTGTGTTGAAGTGTCCCGGAAAGGCAGGGAGGGGGAGGTATTCCTAGAACCGATGTTACCAAAGTCCCGGGCCTTGGGGAAAAAAGGTTGGCGCGATTTTTGAGGGGGAGGGGGGTTTGGATGGGGAAGTTCAGTTTGTATTTCCCCCTGGGACCCAGAGGTTGGGGAAAATCAAGGCCCCATCTCTCACATGAGTGTTGGATGCTCCATTTCCCCCAACTTTGACCCCTGAAATTAAAGGCCATCAAAAAGAAAAAACAGTTCCCTGGGTGGGCCACCCTGGATCCCCGGTACAAAAAAAAAACCCGCATTTTCCCTTCCCCCCCACCCAAATAGGGGTTTAAAATTTGCGGGAAAAATGGAGCCCTTGCTATTAAACAACGGGAAAGACATCTGTTGCTTTCTGCTTCACTTTCCCCCAAATGTCACGGGGGGAAACAACATCAGCGACGTGACAGGCGTTAGAGTGCCAATTGGGCCCGAAAGGGGGCGAGAGCAGGGGGGGGCAGAAGCCAAATGGGGGCCTTGGAAATTTTTGGGGTTTCCCACCTCCCCAACGCATGCAATGCGGGGCACACACCCAAAACACAGAGATAAGTTTTAAGATCATGGGGCACAACTATCTGCGTCTAAACCCACCCGTTTTTTTTGCAGTGTTCCGGACCCAATAGATTTTGGGGGTATCCAAAATGGGACTTTGGCCCGGGGCTGGCTGTCACGCCCTTTGAGGTTTTTGTCCTGCCCACCCAGCCAGGGGTATATCTGAGCGGCCCTTCAGCAAGATGGGGGGGTCATTACAGAAAAACGAATCCGGCTTTCCACGAAAATTTTGGATCTTTTTACTTTCATCAAGATAAATTTTTAGGAAATGGATCTCTGTTGAGTTTTTGGCCCCAATTGCCAGGTCCCCAAATTAGTTGCCGGTCTACTTAATCCTTTTTAAAAAAGAAATGGTCCTCTTGAAAACTTTTTTTTAAAATGATCATTTTTTACTGCAATTTTTTTTTCTCTTTTCCCAACCGTTTTATTTTTATGGGTTTTTCTGTGAGGGGCTGTTAAAAAACAGCAAGGTTTATGGGGCCAAAAACCGTATTTCCCTTTACTTTACTTTTTTAAGAAGTTTTGCATTGTCCCAAAGGTTTTTTAGGTTTGTTTTTGGGGAGGGTACAGCAAAAAAATCATGGTCCCTTTGGGGGCGAAATGTGCCCCTTTTAAGTGGCATTTCTCCCCCACAATTTTTAATAGTGGCTGAGAAGTCATATTTTTTTAAATTTTTTTGGGGTTATGTTGCTGTGAGTACAGCTATAATTATGGTTTCCCTTTTGGGAAAAGAAATTTTTGGGTTTTTAAGTGGCCCTTTCTCCCCCACAAATTTTTTAAAAGGGGGCTGAGAAGTCCCCCTTTTTTAATTTTTTTGGGGGATGTGCTTTTTTAAAAAGCAGCAATACTACAGATTTATTATAAAAAAAAAGTTGTTTTTTAACAGCCCTTTGTTTTTCACAATTGACCAAAGTGGCTCAAGGGTTTTATGCTTTGAATTTTTGGGGGCCCCTTTTTCTTGACATTTCAGTTTACTACAGGGCCCTTTTCTAAAAATGTTGTTTTTTTTAAAAGACATTTGTTCTTCACAATTGACCAAAGTGGTCAGGGGCAAAGCTTTTAATTTTTGGGGGCATTTTGCTGTGACATTTCGTATATACAGGTCCTATTCTAAAAAAAAGTTGTTTCTAAAAGAATTTTTTTCTTCCAATTGACCAAAGTGGCTCAAGGGGGCTTGCTTTTGAATTTTTGGGGGGATTTTGCTGTGACATGAGTTTATAAGGTTTTATTCTAAAAAAAGTTGTTTTAACAGCATTTTTTTTCACAATTGACCAAAAATGGCTCAAGGGGGCATGCTTTGAATTTTTGGGGGCCTTTTGCTTTTGACATGCAGTTACTAAGGTCTATTCTAAAAAATGGGGTTTGTTTCCAACCCCCCCCCCCCCCGATTTGTCTTCCCCCAAAAGACCCAAATGGCCCAAGGGTCATGCTTTGAATTTTTGGGGGGGATTTTTTCTGTGACATGCAGCTTTACTAAGGTCCTATTCTAAAAAAAAAGTTTTTTCTAAAAAGACATTTTGTTTTGCCCAAATTTTCAAAAATGGGTCAAGGGTGATGGTTTCTGTTTAGAACAGGGAAAAGGTAGGCCTGTTTTAAAGGACAATATTGCAAAATTTACTTGTTTTTTTCAAAATCTTTAAAAATAGCTATCAATCCCCGTTTTGGGACAAACCCCTTTTTTAAAACAATGAAAAAAAGAGGGAAAAAAGACATGGTGGGTTCCATCTATTTTAAAAAGTGTTTTCTGAATTAAAGTACTAAAAAAAATTTATGTACAAAATAGTGTTAAAAAAAAAAATTTTCTGAATTGTTAAAGGGGGGGTACAGGAAAAACTTGACCAGAAGTAGGTTATTTAAGGGGAAAATGGGGGTATGGAGGGACAGGGGCAGAGAAAAAAAGTACAGAGGCCCTTTCCTCCAGCCGTTGAGAAAATGGGGAAAAAGAATGCAAGATAAAAAGGGACCTGGGTGTAACAGGGCGTTAAAAACCCCCCGTATTTCCAAGTGAAGTCAATTGGTCCACACTCATAGGGGGGGGCAAGGCTACCCCCTATTTATGTGTACGGGAAGGCCCGGAGTTCTAAAACTTGCTTCCCCCACTCTGCTTCAGCAAAAGGTTTTGTTTTTGGGGTCATCAGGGCATTTTAACCTGGTTTTAAAAATGCGGCGCCAGCCTGGGGTTTCACCCCACCCCCTGTAAATCCGGCCCCGGGTCATGCTGTGGCCCCGGAAGGGATAGTCAATTCCCGGAAACTAAAATGGTGGGTTGAAAGGGCTCTTTTTTCCCGGGACTTTTTAAAAGTTGGGGGAAAGCAGGTTTGGGGCTTGCTGTGGCCCGGACAGGTTTTAGTCAAAAGGGCCAGTGAAAATAAAAAGGTGGTTGAAAGACTCCTTTTTCCGGGGGCTTTTTAAAAAGTGGGGGTCATGGGAGGTTTTGGGGCTTTATGCTGGGGGCCCCGGACAGGTATAGTCAATGTTTAGTTTTAAAATAAAATTGGGGGTTGAAAGGGCTCCTTTTTTTCCGGGACATTTTTTAAAAGTGGGGGTTTAAAGCAGGTTTTTGGGGGTTATGCTGTGGCCCCGGACAGGGATAGTCAAGTCCAGTGAAACTAAAATGTGGTTGAAAGACTCCTTTTTGGCACTTTTTTAAATGTGGGGGGCATGCAGGTTTGGGGGGTATGCTGTGGCCCGGGGCAGGTTTAGTCAATTCCGTGAAACTAAAATGGGTGGTTGAAAGGGCTCCTTTTTCCGGCACTTTTTAATGTGGGGGTCATGCAGGTTTGGGGGGTAAAGCTGTGGCCCAGGACAGGTATAGTCAATGTTTCCCGTGAAAATAAAATTTTGGTTTTTGGGGAAAGACTCCTTTTTTTCCGGGGAAATTTTTTAAAAGGGGGGTTCCCTGAGGTTTTTGGGGCTCTGGGGTTTTGGCCCAGGAAGGTATAGTCAAAAGTAGTGAAATAAAATGGGGGGTTTAAAGACTCCCTTTTTTTTGGGACTTTTTTTAAAAGTGGGGGTCATGAGGTTTGGGGGTTTATGTGTGGCCAGGACAGGTTTTAGTTTAAAGTCCCGTGAAACTAAAAAAGGTGGTTTTAAAGACTCCTTTTTTTGGCACTTTTTAAATGTGGGGGTCATGCAGGTTTGGGGCTCATGTGTGGAGGGGAAAGGAAAAGTTTAATGTCCGTGAAACTTAAAAAGGTGGTTGAAAGACTCCTTTTTTTCCCGGCACTTTTTAAATGTGGGGGGGAATTTCGGTTTTTGGGGTCCCTGCTGTGGCCCGGGGAAAGGGATAGTAATTTTTCCAGTGAAAATAAAATGGTGGTTTTAAAGACTCCTTTTTCCCGGGACTTTTTAAAAGTGGGGGGGGCATGGGAGGTTTGGGGCTCATGCTGTGGCCCCGGAAAAGGGGAAAAGTCAATGTCCCGTGAAACTAAAATGGTGGTTGGAAAAAACTCCCCTTTTTCCCGGGGAAAATTTTTAAAAAGTGGGGGGCATGCAGGTTTGGGGCTATGCTGTGGCCCGGACGGTTAAATCAATGGGCCAGTGAAAATAAAATTTGGGGGTTGAAAGCTCCCTTTTTTTTCAAATTTTTTAAAAAAAAAATGTGGGGGTATGCCGGTTTGGGGGGTATTTCTGGTTTGGCCCCGGACAGGTTTATTTAATGGGCCAGTTCAAGAAAATGATGGTTCAAATATACTGCCCTTTTGGGCCCTTTTTAATTTGTGGGTGTGGGTTTTAAAGGGGCAGGCCCGGGTTTCAAAAAAAGGGGTAGTAAATGGTCTGTGACTTTTTTTTTGTGACTTTTATAACCTAAGTGGGTTGCCCAAGATGTTTGGAGTAAACCATTTGTTTTTGTGGTTGTTAATTTCAAACTTCTCCAGCCTTGTTTGGTGTAATAATGAAGGTGTTGTTGCTCCCCATAGACTTTAATGGTTAAACGGCATAATCGTGCTTTACTATCGAAAAACCTTATCGAATTTGCGGCCGGGGCTTTTCGACTTTTCGATCGATTCGATAGCCCAAAGCAATCGCTCAACACTAGTCGGGACCCAATTTTAGTAGTGGGTTTAAATGTGTTTTTTAAAGGGGAAAAATCCCGGGCGGGCCGCCTTTTTGGGGCGGAAAAATTTCCCCGTGTGTTAGGTTTAGGGTATTTAGGCCAAGTAGGGGGGGTTGTTTTTTTTTTTTTTTTTTGAAATTTTTTTGGGGTTGAATTTTATTTTTGTTTAAAATGTGAATAAAGGTTTTATTTTTTGATAGTGACAATTTTAGGTATATAAGTCTGTATACCACAAAAAAAGCATAAGAAATAGCACAGAAGCCTAAACTATTATGTACAATAGCATTAAAAAAAAAATATGTGAGGCTCTTATTATTTTTATAATGGGTCCCTATGGGTGACGGATGGCACTACTTGGCATCTGTAACAAATCCCAAAAGATTGAAACCTCCGACACCAAAAAACTAAGGGCGCATCCCCACGGCACAGGACAAATAACGGTCGGTTTGCTGGCCGGTATTTGTACTGTTTTGCGCCCATCCCCACGGCCACGGGCGGCTTTTCTCCGCGATGAGCGGAGAAGAGCCCCCTCCCCCCCCCATTGAGAAGCACAGATTCCGTTCAAAAACCGGACAGAAGAGGGTGCTTGGGCCAAGCGGCCCGATGGCAAAACCGCCGGGCGGAAAACCCGTGCAGTGGGGACTGCTGCACAGGTTTTGCATAGAGCACAATTGTGCTAATTTTCGGCCGGTTTTTCAGGCGGTCTTAAAAACCGCAAACCGGCTGAAAAACCGACCGAAAACCCGTGCCGTGGGTACATGCCCTAAGATAAAAACATATCCTTTAATTCAAATGATGTTAAAAAGGTTCAAGGTTCTCCATACTTTAACGCATTTCGAGCGCTAAACTCTCTTCTACGACTGAGAGCGTTTAGCGCTCTAAACGCATCAGAAAGTATGGAGAACTTTTTAACATGATTTGAAATAAAGGATATATTTTTATCTTAAGCGTTTTTTGGTGTCGGGGGTTTCAATCTTTTTGGGATTTGTTACATTGTATATACCAGTGTGTGACGGGTCTCCTCCTTTTGGCATCATCTGGACATTTGAGGAATTGCCCCCAGGAATTGAAAACTTCTTGGTGAGCACAAGCTTTTATTTTTTTTACTACTTCGCATCTGTCAGAGGAATCCATTTAATATATACAGCCTAATGTGTACTTTAACGGGAAGCCAGAGACATGGGGCGACATGTATGAACGGGGCTGAAGTCTGCCGTCTTTTTAGCCAAAAACTAGCGCAGCCCCGTTTTCTCTATTTTTAACCAGGCGCACTCCAACATTTATAGCTTTAGTACGGCATATCCAGGTGCATTACTGCTGGAACAGGTAGAGCACTTTAAAAGTGGTTTACCTGCGCCTGAAGTGTTGCTTTGTAGCTAGAGAGCGCTAAATCTATGACCCGCAGTAGAACAGCCACAAATCATATGTAGCCTATGGTATGTACCTAGTCTAAAATATACTCCTCCTTTTTTGCCCCTGCTGATCCATTGCTGAAGCCCTGGCGGTGGTCGGGTCTCCGTTTACTTCCGGTTGGCATGTGACCGCTGGCTTTACTGTGAAGTTTCATAGCATAGTGAGAAGTGTGATTGGTGCGGATGCCACCTCTGGGACCAGCACCTGTCTCCAGTGCTGAAATTTATTGCTCAGAATGGAGCCATTCTGTTCTATTGGAGTTCTGGGGCATTCTGCCGTACCGGGAATTCCTACAGAACAGAATGAAGAGTCATGCACCACCGCTTCTCCGTTCTGTTCTATTGGAGTTCTGGGGCACTCAGCCGTACTGGGAACTCCCATAGAACAGAATGGAGAGTCATGCACCACCGCTTCTCCATTCTGTTCTATTAGATTTCTGGGGCACTCAGCTGTACTTGGAACTCCCATAGAACAGAATGGAGAGCCATGCACCACTTCTCCATTCTGTTCTATTGGAGTTCTGGGGCACTCAGCTGTATTGTGAACTCCCATAGAAGAGAATGGAGAGTCATGCACCACCGCTTCTCCATTCTGTTCTATTGGAGTTCTGGGGCACTCAGCTGTATTGGGAACTTCCATAGAACAGAATGGAGAGTCATGCACCACCGCTTCTCCATTCTGAACTATTGGAGTTCTGGGGCACTCAGCTGTATTGTGAACTCCCATAGAACAGAATGGAGAGTCATGCACCACCGCTTCTCCATTCTGTTCTATGGGAGTTCTGGGGCACTCAGCTGTATTGTGAACTCCCATAGAACAGAATGGAGAGTCATGCACCACCGCTTCTCCATTCTGAACTATTGGAGTTCTGGGGCACTCAGCTGTATTGGGAACTACCATAGAACAGAATGGAGAGTCATGCACCACCGCTTCTCCATTCTGTTCTATGGGAGTTCTGGGGCACTCAGCTGTATTGGGAACTTCCATAGAACAGAATGGTGAGCCATGCACCACCGCTTCTCCATTCTGTTCTATGGGAGTTCTGGGGCACTCAGCTGTACTGGGAACTCCCATAGAACAGAATGGAGAGCCATGCACCACCGCTTCTCCATTCTGTTCTATGGGAGTTCTGGGGCACTCAGCTGTACTGGGAACTCCCATAGAACAGAATGGAGAGCCATGCACCACCGCTTCTCCATTCTGTTCTATGGGAGTTCTGGGGCACTCAGCTGTACTGGGAACTCCCATAGAACAGAATGGAGAGCCATGCACCACCGCTTCTCCATTCTGTTCTATGGGAGTTCTGGGGCACTCAGCTGTACTGGGAACCCCCATAGAAGAGACTGGAGAGTCGTGCACCACCGCTTCTCTCTGCTCATAGTGAGCAGGGTCGGACACACACTGCAGGCGCCGGGGGAGGCGGCCATCACCCTCCTCTATTTATGGCTCTTCCCAGGACCGCGCGTCACCGCACATGTTATTCCCATGATCCTGGGTAACGGGCCAGGACGCGGCGCTGCACCAATGAGCGCTGGGCACACAGCCGCTATGTCCTCCGCTCCTCGCAGGCGCCATGTTGGCAGCGCTGGTGAGGTAGGGATGACACAGCAGCTGATGCAGGCGCTGAGCTCCTGACAGGCCGTGACGTCACGCCTCCCCCTCATTCCATTCATTGTCTGTGCCGGTGTCTTATCTGCATCCATCGTGTCCCCTCCCCGCGCTCCTCCCTCCTCCGCACCTCCCCCTCCTCAAGATGATTGCAAGGGCTCCGCCGTCTACCATGGAGTTACTGCTCAGCCCTCTATAAAGTTTCGCCCAAGTCTTCTGTGCCCGTTGTGACTCCGCGTTCTCCCCCCTCTCCGCACACAGGCCCTGGGACTGCTGCACCTGGCAACATGTGGAAGCTGAACAAAAGCAAAGTGCTCATAGAAGATACACCTGATGAAGAAGCGCAGGCGCAGCCCGAGCCCCAGGTAACCGTAGCCCCCTCTCTAGTCCTGATGGAGTAATGTGTACGAAGTGGCCAGCAAGGCTGCTCTGCAGTCCCATGTAAAGCGCAGGTGCTCTGCTACGTGGGACCTATTCTGCTACATGGGACCTCCAGCTCTGTTATAGCTACTTCATGGATGCCTTGGTCATATGTAGTGTGAGTATAGTAAGTAACCACAAAGGTTGTCCTGCAGTCCCATGTAAAACAAAGGTGTTGTGCTATGTGTAACCTGCTTAGCTCTGCTACATGTGACCTCCTCAGCTCTGCTATGGCTGCTTCATGGATGCCCTGGCTTGGTCATATGTAGTGTGAGTATGGGAAGTGATCATGAAGGTTGCACTGCAGTCCCATGTAAAACAAAGATGTTGTGCTATGTGTGACCTCTGCTAATTCTCTGGCTTGGTCATATGTTGTGTGAGTATAGTAGTATCCACAAAGGTTGTCCTGCAGTCCCATGTAAAACAAAGGTGTTGGGCTATGTGTGACCTGCTCAGCTCTGCTACCGCTGGCTGCTGGTTCATGGATGCTCTGGCTTGGTCATACGCAGTGTGAGTAGGGTAAGTGACCATAAAGGTTTACCTGCAGTCCTATGTAAAGTGCAGGTGCTCTGCTATGTGTGACCTGCTCAGTTCTGCTATAGCTGCTTCATGGATGCTCTGGCTTGGTCTTGCATAGTGTGAGTATAGAAAGTAACCACAAAGGTGGCCCTGCAGTCCCATGTAAAACAAAGGTCTTGTGCTATGTGTGACCTCCTCTGCTATAGCTGATGCTCTGGCTTGGTCTTGCGTAGTGGGAGTATGGGAAGTGACCACAAATGTTGCCCTGCAGTCCCATGTAAAGCGCAGGTGCTCTGCTACATGTGACTTAATCTCCTACATGGGACTTCCAGCTCTGTTAGATAATGCTCCGGCTTGGCCATACGAATTGGGAGTATGGAAAGTGACCACAACGGTTGCCCTGCAGTCCCATGTAAAACAAAGGTGTTGTACTATATGTGACCTCCTCAGCTCTACTATAGCTTATACTCCGGCTTGGCCATACGTATTGGGAGTATGGAAAGTGACCACAAAGGTTGCCCTGCAGTCCCATGTAAAACAAAGGTGTTGTACTATATGTGACCTCCTCAGCTCTACTATAGCTTATACTCCGGCTTGGCCATACGTATTGGGAGTATGGTAGGTGACCACGAAGGTTGTCCTGCAGTCCCATGTAAAACAAAGGTGTTGGGCTATGTGTGACCTGCTCAGCTCTGCTACCGCTGGCTGCTGGTTCATGGATGCTCTGGCTTGGTCATACGCAGTGTGAGTAGGGTAAGTGACCATAAAGGTTTACCTGCAGTCCTATGTAAAGTGCAGGTGCTCTGCTATGTGTGACCTGCTATAGCTAGTTCATGGGTGCTCTGGTCATACATAATCTGAGTATGGTAAATGACCACAAAGGTTTCCCTGCAGTCCTATGTAACGCTACGTGTGGGCCGCTCTGCTCCAGCTGGCTGTTGGCTCATAGATGGATGTGTCATGAAGTATTTTTACTTCTGGGTCAGCCTTGTTTTCTAGGTAACATGCTGTCAGTTCTGGAATGATGATGCAGAGTTTCCAGCACACAAATCGCTGCTGCCTGGGGCACAGGCACATGGTGGCTCTGCTGTTGCCCCCTATCTCAGCCTGGCAGCTACAGTGTTACCACCAGTGCCCAGGAGATGTGTTCCACATGGCTTTGCTGCCCTTGTAAACAGCAGCCAGATAACTGTCACAGCAGGAGGCACATGCTGGCCTGATGTGCTCTTCTTCAAGGGTGAACAATGTTTTCTGGTCACATTGTCCTACTGTACCTCTCCCAGGGGCCACAGTTAGAGGGGTGTTCCCTGTCTGAGACCTTTATGACTATTCAATTCTGAAGACCTAAAATTGCCGAAGGGCCTTGGTTCCACTTTAGGGACTGTCGCAGATCAGAAAGAGGATACAAGGCCCCTATTTTCATTGTAATTTTGGGGGTTACAGAGGTGGCTGTTTAACAACTATAACAAACAGCTTTTTTTATATATATATATATATATATATATATATATATATATATATATATATATAATCTCCACCTCTAACTCCTCTCCTCCTCTTTGGAGTCTGGAACCATCAGACATTTTTATGGTTGATCTTTTGAGATGTGACCGTGTCAGAAATACTCACAGTAACTGTGCCGCCCACGCGGCGCTCGCCGTAACCGTGCCAGCCACACAGCGCCCGCCGTAACCGTGCCAGCCGCCCACGCAGCGCTCCCCGTAACCGTGCCAGCCGCCCACGCCGCGCCCGCCGTAACCATGCCAGCCACGCAGCGCTCGCCGTAACCATGCCAGCCACGCAGCGCTCGCCGTAACCATGCCAGCCACGCAGCGCTCGCAGTAACCATGCCAGCCACACAGCGCTCGCCGTAACCATGCCAGCCACACAGCGCCCGCCGTAACCATGCCAGCCGCCCACGCAGCGCTCGCCGTAACCATGTCAGCCACACACACAGCGCCCGCCGTAACCGTGCCAGCCACACAGCGCCCGCCGTAACCATGCCAGCCTCCCAAGCAGCGCTCGCCGTAACCATGCCAGCCACACAGCGCCCGCCGTAACCATGTCAGACACCCAGCGCCCGCCGTAACCATGCCAGCCAGCCACACAGCGCCCGCCGTAACCATGCCAGCCGCCCACGCAGCGCTCGCCGTAACCATGCCAGCCGCCCACGCAGCGCTCGCCGTAACCATGTCAGCCACACAGCGCCCGCCGTAACCGTGCCAGCCACACAGCGCCCGCCGTAACCATGCCAGCCGCCCACGCAGCGCCCGCCGTAACCGTGCCAGCCACACAGCGCCCGCCGTAACCGTGCCAGCCACACAGCGCCCGCCGTAACCGTGCCAGCCACACAGCGCCCGCCGTAACCGTGCCAGCCACACAGCGCCCGCCGTAACCATGCCAGCCACACAGCGCCCGCCGTAACCGTGCCAGCCACACGGCGCCCGCCGTCACCAGGCCGTTCACACGATGTTTTGGATCTGAAAATCGCATCCAAAATCGCTGCGTCGGTTGGATCCAAAGCGCATCTAGCATGCAGCTGCGTGTTTGGATGCCTTTTGGCTGCAGCAGGATTGCACCCTATAGTTGATCTTTTGGATCAAGAATTGACATGTCAATTCTTTGAACGGATCCGAAAGACTCAAGTAAACACACATCGGTGATCACTTGTCTGCATGCCGATACGTGTTTTACATTGACACCAATGTAAATCACACTGCATATTAGGCCTCGTTCACACGGCTTATTTGGGCACGGATTGGCGCTGTATTCCGCGCCGGATTTGCGCTTCAATACGGCGCCAATCCGTCGGAGTCATTACGGTAATCCACTGCTCTCATAGAGAACGGTGGATTCCGTCACTCCTCCCCGCTCGGCGTGCGAATCCGCCGCGGGGGGAGAAAGTGACATGCACATTATTTACGGCGCGTACGCGGCGTAAACAATGCATTGTCTATGGGGCCGGGAGCGGCGCCCCTGCCGCGCTCCGGCCCCGCCCCTTATTCACGGCGGATTTGTGAGCGCAATCCGGCTCACAAATCCGTCGGGAATAAGCCGTGTGAACACGGCCTTATTAGATGCGTTTGGATCCGTTTAGGGTCCAAAACACCGATCCAAACACGTATGTAAACACAGACTCGACACACCATGTGAATATACCCTAACAGTGCCAGTCATACACCACCCACCATAAGGCTATGTTCACACGGCTTATACTGGGACGTATCTCGCTCCATATTTCGCGCCATACTGCACTAAATCTGGGGCCAGTCATTACGGTAATCCACAGTTCTCATAGAGAATTATGGATTACGTCTCCTCTCCCCATTCGCACAATACAGCGAGCGGGGAGAGAAGTGACATGTCAATTATTCATGGCGTATCCGCACCGTGAATAATGAATGTCTATGGGGCCGGCGCTCTAGGTAATGTCTTTCTAAGAGTCCGCACCGTATATCGTCTTGTGTAGCTATTTGTCTCACTTTGTTACTTTCCTGACTTTTTCTTGTGCTTTGTTGATGTTTCCTGTAAGTTAATGAAGGGAGAGGGTGGATTTTGCCATCTTTGCAGTTATTTATCATAGTCGTGGCGCGGGCCATGTTGTGTATTTTATGTGTATAGAGCAGGTCATGCTCTGAAGGGTTTGGACGGTTTATTGCATACAATATGAATGGCACACATGGTATTTGTGGGGAAAAAAAAAAAAATCCTTGAAAAATCTTTCCGGAACTTCAGTGGGGAGGGCTGCGGAGAAATGAACAGGGGCCTCCCAATCGATGGATCCCACCTCAGGGGGCTTCCACTATCAGCTGTCTTTAACCTGGTAAATGTTTGAGGTGAAGGTCGCTTTAAGGCATCTGTTCCACGGTGGTTTCATTAAAAATCACAGTTGGAAATTTTTTTTTTTTTTTATTTACAGGTGTTTTTGTGGCATTTTGCATTTTTAACTTTTTTTTTTTTATTACAGCTGTGTTTGTAATTTAGGCTCTATCAAGAAACCAATGCCCAATTAAACTGCCATAAGCTTCAGAGATGCCAGATACTAGTAGTGTGTATGTAGACATTATGTTTCGCTGTAGACGTGTAACTAACATCTGGCTGCAATATTTAATCTCTAATAAAGACTGTAAAAAAGAATCAAAAAGCCACCAAATATGTTAAAATCATATGGGGACGCCACGTTAGGTTGCTTTCATACATAAGACACGTTCATGGCCTATAGATAGGAGCTGTTGTCATTTCTCTGCTACATGGAAAAAGACTTGGTAATCTTCTTGTACAGTAAACTTAATTGTAGCAGCAGCTGCCAAGGCAAATAGAATCATGGGGTGTATTAAAAGGGGCATAGATACACATGATGGGAACATTATTCTCCCATTATGCAAGTCACTGGTTAGACCACACATGGAATATTGTGTACAGTTTTGGGCACCAGTGCATAGGAAAGACATTGTAGAGCTTGAACAGGTACAAAGGCGGGCAACAAAAATAATAAAAGGACTGGGTGGAGCACAATACCCAGAAAGATTAGCAAAATTAGGGTTATTTAGTTTAGAGAAAAGACGGCTTTGGAGGGACATAATAAATATGTTTAAATATATCAGGGATCAATATAGAGATCTCTCCTAAGATCTGTTTATATCCAGGATTGTATCAAGAACAAGGGGGCATCCTCTATGTCTAGAGGAAAGAACATTGCTACATAAACATAGAAAGGGATTCTTTACTGTAAGAGCAGTGAGACACTGGAACTCTCTGCCAGAGGAACTTGTCATGATAAATTCACTAACAGAATTCAAAGTTCTCAATTAAGTCTGCTAGAGCAGAGAGAAGTGATGTGCAGCCTGAAAACAAGAAGATAAGAACTCTGAAAGGTAACAGAACAGTAATGTATTGGTAATAGTCTTTAGCTCTAAACATGTTGGCAAAGGTAAATAATGAATGAGCTAGGAAGAACCCTAAAAATACAGTATGTCAGCAGGAAGCAGAGGGGAACACTGATTGGAGGACGCCATAGACAGTCCCTGGAAAAGCCAGTCCCGTCCTCTTGAGCAATGACACCTAGGTGACAGACATTTTAATGCAAAACAGGTTGGGTGGTCGGCTCAAGAGGAGGAGAGTAGGTGAAACCTTCCCTGTTACCTAAAAAATCTCCAGTGAAAAAGTCCTTACATGGAGGTTCCTAAAGTGTCCATTAAAATAATGATTCCTACATCCAGGTTTGAGTGCTATTTCACAGTTTTGCTCTCAGGTACACTAATAATGTTTTGTGGTACGTTGGGCTTTATTTTTATATCATTTTTAAATTTGATTATTTGTTATAATGTGGAAAAATAATGTTTTTCATACTTTTATTTTCCAAACTAAAGTTTTGTGTTAGTGTTACTTTTCCGTCATGGGGGTGTGTGTGTGTAGTATATAGCGTGTGATTTAACTCTTTGGGTTTGTCGGGGTCAAGGCCAAATTTTGCAGCCTGGGCTGATGGGGTATATTGACATGGCGGTTTTTGAAGTGTAAATTTATGCTTCAAAATCCGCTTCCAAATCTGCTTCAAAAAATGCCTAATTAGAGGCGTATTTTGAAAAATCCTATCCCCACTGTTTCCTTCGGGGATTTTATGAGCAAAAGGCAACTCAAGAATTGACATCACTTACTTTTACGGCAGTAATTGCGTTAAAAAAAGGTCTCCTAATCCGCCTCGTGTGAACAAGGTGTATTTTATATTCCGCAAACTAGAAGCGAAGGTAATCCAGCACTCACAGACGTAGGATTGAGTTTGTAGAAAACGTGGGTCACTCTTTCTTGAAGAATTCTTAAAAGCATGATTAAAAACATCCAAACATGCAAGTACACGTTTACGCGTTTCAGGCTAGATCTTCAGCCCTTAATCGTAACATACGATATGTTACGATTAAGGGCTGAAGATCTAGCCTGAAACGCGTAAACGTGTACTTGCATGTTTGGATGTTTTTAATCATGCTTTTACGAATTCTTCAATAAAGAGTGAACCACGTTTTCTACAAACTCAATCCTACGTCTGTGAGTGCTGGATTACCTTCGCTTCCAGTTTGCAGAGTGCTTTCATCTCCAGCCAGGATGATCGTCCGTGCACCGGACTTGGATTAATGAGAGCTGTATAACCCCGTGATACCCGAGGAGTCCGGTGAGCTGTACTCGTTACTTTTTCTCTATGTATTTTATATTCTAGTCAAAGGAAGATTTGAAGTTTATCTGAGACTGATTAATACGCACTAAAAAAAGCCCATACTTTTTTTTATTTTTATTTTTTTAAATAAGTGCTTAATTTTACATATTGTGTCCACTACAAGGTCAGAAAAATTGATCTTTACCTGCGTGTTTTTTTTTTTTTTCTTCTTTTTGTGATTTCCCCTGTAACTGGGATTGATATGTTACTTCCCCCCTCCTCCAGTTAAAGGTAAAGTAGAGCCCTGTAACTGGGGAGCTGATCTGGGCCTGCTAATTCTCAGCAGCTCATGCAGTTACTGAGCCCCAGCGTTCACATGAGTACCAACAGAAGGAAGCAGTAATCGGGAAGGCAAGGACAGTAATAAACCATCCCTGCCTTCTCATTGCTCGGCAAACACTGACAACAGAATCTCCACCTATGCAGCTGCACAATTAGGTTATGTTCACACGGCATAATTGCGGGGCGTTATTACGTCCTGCAATTACGCAGTGTGTTTAGGAGCTCGCCCAAGGCGGCCCGCCGGCCCCATGGACATTCATTAATAGCGGCGCGTGTACGCCGCTAGTAATTGACATGTCACTTATCTCCCCCCGCGGCGTATTGTGTGAGCGGGGAGAGGAGACGTAATCCATAGTTCTCTAAGAGAACTGTGGATTACCATAACGACTGGGACGTATCTCGCCCCGTATTGAGCACAGTACGGCACGTAATACGGGGCGAGATACGTCCCAGTTTAAGCCGTGTGAACATAGCCTTTTGTACAGCTGCGATCTCTGCATGGCCATTCTAGAATGTCTGGGCAGAATTAAACTGCCATCGTTCAGACGCTATGGGGGTGTTCACATGGCGTATTTGCGGTTCGTACTTTGATGCTAAAATGCGGCGCACAAATACGGCAAAAAGAGTACTAGTAAAATCAATGTTGTAGTTTAAAAAGGTAAGCGAGACAGAGAGCTGCTTTGTGTTGAAAGTATGCGCTGGCAAGCTCATACTTTCAGTAGCGCTAATGAAGGTGTATTGTGGGGTGTATCTGCACGCACCTCGATACGCCATGTCAATGTACCCATTTAGACAATGGGTGATCAACAAGTAGTTAAAGCGGTTGTCTCACTACAATGATTCATCCTACCTCAGTCCTGGTTTCTTGGTTTCATTTTTGAATTAATTGCCGTGTTTACTGGCTTCTATTGGCAGTGAAAAGTTACTGAGGAAACTAGGCCTGTAGCTATAGCAACCAGCTATGGCAGCCTATCAGGACAGATAGAGAACAGTTCTGTAGCTACAGTGGTGACCAAAAGTATTGGCACCCCTGCAATTCTGTCAGGTAAGGCCTCGTTCACACGGCTTATTTTGCCACGTACTGCGCGCCGAATTTGCGCTTCAGTACGGCGCCAATCCGCGGCAGCAATTACGGTAATCCACTGCTCTCATAGAGAACAGTGGATTCCGTCGCTCCTCCCCGCTCGGCGAATCCGCCGCGGGGGGAGAAAGTGACATGCACATAATTTACGGCGCGTACGCGCGGTAAACAATGCATTGTCTATGGGGCCGGGAGCGGCGCCCCCGCCGCGCTCTGCCCCCGTCCCGCCCCTTATTCACGGCGGATTTGTGAGCTCAATACGGCTCACAAATCCGTTGGGAATAAGCCGTGTGAACACGGCCTATTACTCAGTTTCTTCCTGAAAATGATTGCAATCACAAATTCTTTGATATTAATATATTCATTTTATTTTGCTTGCAATGAAAAAACAGAATGAGACAAAAATCAAATCATTGATCATTTCACCCAAAACTTCAAAAATGGGCCGGACAAAAGTATTGGCCCCCTCAGCCAATCTTTCCTTACACTTTATTATTCGGAATTGTTATTTCAGTCATTTCTCAAGTATTTTTAGCTAGAGTCTTAGAATACGTTCACGCAGCGACTTTGGACGCGGATTCCATGCTGAATTGGCGTATAATCCATTGGGAAATTGATTTACATTATACCTATCGTCATTTAGACTACGATGATTTTACGCAAGTATTTCAGAGTAATTCTTTGAGGTGTTTTACGTGCTGACAGTACTAAAGTATACGGGTCTGTTCGCATGGCGTGTTCAGTCTCTGTGAACATACGTTATTAGATGCAGGTTTGGATCCTTCTATTTGACCCAAACGTGCATCTAGCAATTAGCAGTATCGGCGTTCACATGAAAGATGCAGCATACGCTCTATTTAAAACTTTTAAGATGCGTTTCTGCAGCAGCCAAAATGCATCCAAATGCGCACCTGCATCTTTGGATATGATTTTCGGATCCAGAACGCCATGTGAGCATACCCCAAGAGGCAGAAATCTGCCTTGGACATTCAGCGTTTGTTTCCTCATCGAAATGCTGCATTTGCAAGCTTTTAGGCTACATCTACAGGCAGAGGACAAGGATTCTAACCAGAATGGGACCAGTATTCTCAGTACTATAATCCGCCATGTGAAATATGGCGGATTCTAAAACATGTACTAAGTGTTGTGTTTTTTTTTGACTAGAGCTCGGATTTTCCTGCGAGATCTATGAGTATAATTTACAGTCAGATCTTTGCAGATTCTAAATACTGAATCCACTTAAGAATCCCAAAGGAAATCACTGTCTTGTAGATGTAGCTTTAAGTGCCGAAAAGATGTTGTATGAAGTGATCCTTAGGGTATGTTAACATGGCGTGTTGGATCCCTTTTTGATCCAAAAGCGCTGCGTAAATTGCATTAAACACGTAGGTGCATGTTTGGCTGCAGCAGGAATGCACCCTATAGTTTTAAATAGGGCGTCTACTGTGTCTTTCGGATCAAGAATTAACATGTCAATTCTTTCAACGGATCTAAAAGACGCAAGTAAACATGCATTGGCGATCACTCGTCTGAACGCCGATGTGTGCTTTACATTGAAAGCAATGGAAATAGTGCTGCACATTGTTAGATGAGTCTTTGGGTCTGTTTAGGGTCCGACCGATCCAAACATGCATCTAAAAACGTATCCAAACTGCGAGTCAGCACGCCATGTGAACATACCCTTAGTGTGGAAATAGAGATATGTAGGTGATAGTTTGGCTTAGTGTCGTCACTGTACTGTACCTCTACCCATCTGGTTGCTGTGAGGAATGGCATTACCTCTTTTCTGCTGTAGTATATCCTCCTTGTGTTACATGGTCCACTGATATAGCTGACTAACAAACACAACTGTTTATGCTAACACTAAATCTGAACTGGCTGCATGGAATGTGAAGAGATAAGACTGGAACAGCTTGTGCTTATCTCATGAGATTTGCAATGTAGTACAAAAATTAAGGCACCCAAAATTGTTTAAGGGCGCGTTCCCACTGCACAGGACAAATACTGGCTGGTTTGCCGGCTGGTATTTGTCCTGTTTTTGTGGCCGTCCCCACGGCCGCGGGGGGGGACGGCTTTTCTCCGCGATTAGAAGAGCCCTCCCCCCTCCCATTGAGAAGCACATCTTCCGTCGGGAACCCGGACGGAAGATTGTGCTTCTACAATGTTTTACCGCTGGCGACAAAACCGTCCGAACGGCAAAAACCTGTGCATTTGGGACGCTGCACGGGTTTTCCATAGAGCACAATTGTGCTAATTTTCGGCCGGTTTTTCAGGCAGTCTGAAAAACCGCAAACCGGCCGTAAACCCGTGCCGTGGGGACATGCCCTAACAGTTGTCTAGTTTTTTTTTCATTTTCCTTGTACATTGCTTGACATTACAGGTATTCTTTCCAGTCATATGCTTCTCATCACATCCTGTGCCACATGCTGTCCAACAGCAGAGGCTTGCATTCTTTTCCCTCACAATAGGACATAAGCCTCTTCTAATGAACGGCATATTCCCCAGGGCTGTGGAGTCAGTACCTATTTTGCAGGAGTCGGAGTCGTCATAAAATGGACCGACTCCCAAAATATATAATAAGTTGGTTCGATGCAGTGCAAAGAGCAAGAGAAATTGGGTCCGGCCGGTGCTACTGCTCCCATATCTTCAGCCTCATCACATGAGGAGTGTAATTGATGACCTGGAGCAGGCAAAGCGTTGCCCCAGTGGAAAAGATTCCGCTCCATGGCAAACCAATTTCGGAAAATTTTTTCACCTGCTTTCAAAGAAGTAGAAGGGCATGTTCCCACGGCAGTGGACAAATACCGGTCGGTTTGCCGGCCGGTATTGGTCCGGTTTTGCGGCCGTCCCCACGGCCGCGGGGGGGGGGGGCTTTTCTCCACGATGAGCGGAGAACAGCCCTCCCCCTCACATTGAGTTGTTCATATTCCGTCCGGAAACCGGACAGAAGAATGAACATGTTCAATGTTTTACCGCCGGCGGCAAAACCCGTGCAGTAGGGACTGCTGCACGGGTTTTCCATAGAGCACAATTGTGCTAATTTTCGGCCGGTTTTTCAGGCGGTCTGAAAAACCACAAACCGGCCGAAAACCCGTGCAGTGGGGACATGCCCGAAGAGTTCAACCATTTATCAAAACGGACTGTGGCTGAGTCCATTCCTTTATACCCTGACATTGTTAGAAATGTTGCCTATGTGGTCACCGCTTTTCCCCAACCCAAGTTAGTGTAGAGAAGCCGTTCTCTAGCCTGGAAATAATTAGATCAGATGTGAGGTCATGTATGCAGGATCTGATGGAGGCAATACTATTTCTCAGAACGAATTCAGAGACTTCACAAATGTTTCTGCAGTGTTTTGCATATTTAAAAAAAAAAAAAAAATTGTGTTCTAAAATCATATCCAATAAATATATTTTACACTGACAAGCAAAATGGTAACAATGTTTTGAACTTGACTTTCAGGCTCCATATCTCACCATCCACTACAGCTTTGTACATGAGGCTACTGTAATTTTATATACAGTCATCTTCCCTATCTTATACATAAATTTGACTTGCAAGTATTTGGCATCTGCTTAGTTCTGCAGACTCTTTCCTGTAACTGCATTGTTACTGTTTTGCTCCTAAAAATCAAAATTTTAATTTTATTATTTTGTTAGCATTTGGTAAATCCACCTTTGGCTTTCAGCTCTGCTTGAATCCTTCTGGGCTCTCGATCAGATTCAAGCAGGTCTTGACCAAAATCTGATCCCAGGTCCCTTCTACCCATTCCCATTGTTGGTGCAGACTGGACTTGGATACAAATGCAGCTTTTTCTTCAACTCTACCCACAAGTGTTCAAAATATCAAAACATTGTTACCATTTTGCTTTTCAGTGTCTGTTGCAGGGCTGTGGAGTCGGAGTCGGTGGCTATTTTGCAGGAGTCGGAGTAGTCCTAAAATGGACCAACTCCCAAAATATATAATAAGTTGGTCCAGTTGGTTTGATGCAGTGCAAAGAGGAATTGGGTCCAGTCAGTGCTACTGCTCCCATATCTTCAGTCTCATCACATGAGGTGTGTAATTGATGACATTAAGCAGGCAAAGCGCTGGCCCAAAAGATCCCGCTCCCAGGGCAAACAGATTTCAGCAAAATTTTTCACCTGCTTTCAAAGAAGTAGAAGAGTTCAACCATTCATCAAAACGGACTGTGGCTGAGGCAATTCCTTTATACCGTGACATTGTTAGAGATGTTGCCCCTGTGGTCACCGCTTTGCCCCCAACTCAAGTTAGTGTAGAGAGGCCGTTCTCTAGCCTGGAAATGAGTTCAGATGTGAGGTTATGTATGCAGGATCTGATGGAGGCAATACTATTTCTCAGAACAAATTCAGAGACTCCACAAATGTTCCTGCAGTGTTTTGCATATTTACAATTTTTTTTGTGTCCTAAAGTCATGTCCAATAAATATATTTTACACTGACAAGAAAAATGGTAACAATGCTTTGAATTTGTGACTTTCAGGCTCCATATCTCACCATCCACTACAGCTTTGAGGCTACTGTAATTTTATATACAGTCATCTTACCCATCTTATACATAAATGTGACTTGCAATTATTTAGCATCTGCTTAGTTACAGTTTTGCTCCTAAAAATCAAAATGTTAATTTATATTATTTTGTTAGTATTTGGGAAATCTACCTTTGGTTTTCAATACTGCCTGAATCCTTCTGGGCCTGAATCTGATTCAAGCACATCTTGACCAAATCCTGATCCCAGGTCTCTTCTACACATTCCCAGAGTTGGTGCAGACTGGACTTGGATACAAATACAGCTTTCTCTTCAACTCTACCCACAAGTGTTCAAAAGATCAAAACATTGTTACCCTTTTGCTTGTCAGTGTCTGTTCTACCTAAATAGCTTGATTATTGTATCATAAGGTGATAAACAGCCTGATGTTACCATTTTACTACAGTAAAGTTATCACTTAAACATGCGCCATGTATGAGAGAGTCTGAGGTTTGGGAAATTGAGGAGTCGGGGTTTGGCTTGCCGACTCCACAGCCCTGATATTCCCCCTCTCTAGCCACATATAACATTAATTGATGAAAAAAAACTGTATTAGGGATGCTCTTATGTTGGACATTATGGCATAATTACTGGATATGCCATAAATGTCTGATATATGCACATCCCACCTGTGGGACCCACATTTCTCTCGAGAATGGGATAACTTTACCCTTGTTTTGGTTCTTGCCATAGTGAATAGACAGGTAGCAGGGCAAGTATCACTTTCTCCATTAACTTCTATGGGAGTTCTGAGTATTTGTAAGTAAAATATGTGTGTGTGTGGACAAATACTTTACAATTTTCAGTGTCCCCTTCTATTTTATCCTGTTCTGTCTGCTATTGCAGTTACATATTGTGAAAAATGTCTGTGTCCCAGAAGATTTGACCTGTGTCTGCCTGTATTTTAACTGACTGCAGAGCCTCTGTCTGCAATAGGAATGTGGTGTCTCCAAGCCCCACTGCCTGTGTTAAACCCAGTCTCTTCAATGATCTGTTAATTAGCCATAACAATAGAAGGGATCAGGATGAAGTTCACATCTTTGCTCTTTACAGGATTTCTAAAAGACTGTTTGAGTCTGTAGGATTTTCTGCAAGTTTTTTTTTTGTTGCAGTGTCCTTCGAAAAACTACAGGTACTTTATTGAAACTCTTGCCTCAATTATGCAGAAATTGCATTAAAGGGAATGTCATCAAAAATGACTTATTGTTTAACTCGCGTTTTTATGTTAAACACATTTTTTATGAATATTTGGTTATATTTTTTTTTTCAATTTTCCATATCACTTTCAAGATTTTTTTAATAATTCTTAAGTCCTGCAGTTCCCACTTGGGCCACTAATCCTAATAATGGTCTGACACTTCCTTTCTGTACAGAAAGATCCTCCGTTGTCTGCTTATTATCAGCACAAAGAGGGTCAAACTGAAAGGAGACACCAGTGTGAACAGATAACACAGGATCCACCAGTCACAAGAGGATCTTTCACCTCCCTGCACACTGACTTCTTCCCAGGTCACAGAGCATGACTAGAAAACTCTCCTATAGAAGTGAATGGGACAGAGTCAGCCTTAAGACTCCTATGTGCATGAAGCTACTGTAAAGCATCTCTCTGACTTCTGTTAAAGCAGTGCAAACAAGTCCTAGTGGCCAAAGTGAAAACTTCAAGATTTAAGAATTATTAAAAAATATTGAAAGTGATATGAAAAAGTGAAAAAAAAATCAAAAATTCCTAAAAAAAAATGTATTTAACATAAATGGGACTTAAACAATGATGTTTTGATGACACATTCACTTTAAAGAAGGAAGCAGCACGTGATAGCATGGGATCCCCATGTACCACCTCACACAGTAGAATTTGAGTTCTGTATCACATGGATTGACTCAGTTTATACCATGTGAAATGGAATCCAACCATATACCTCGGTACACCCCTGTGTGAAGTTGGGGGCATATAAGGGAACTGTAAGGATACGTCCTTTAGGGAATAGAAATTTAGAGGATTTTCCATCCAGGTTTGCAGACCCTAAATCCAGCACTAAAAATCCACACTAAATGGTTCCAATTTTGGCATAATTTTTTTTTGTGGATGTATTCGCAGGACATTTTCTTGTGAAACCTAAGAGGGAGAAAATTTTGTTTTAAATCTGAAACAATATATTTTCTGCAAATTTTGACTTCGCCGTGAAGTCAGTGGGGAAAAATTCACAGCAAATTTGTCATCTTTTAGCAACATTAATTGGCATGCTACAGGCATAAAATCTGCACCACAGATCATAGGGTCCATATTGATTAGTTTTGGTAAAATCTCGGCCACTTTGGAAAATCTGCTCCATGTGATCATACCCCAAGGCCCATACACAACTATGGGTACCCTATTAGGATTCCGTACAGCATGGCCGTGTGCATGAGGCTATAGTATCCGTTTTCTGAATATTGATCTCCTATTGCAGTATTTAGCGTATTCTGGTGAGCACACGTAAGAGGCAGGTCTTGAGTTTTAGATGTAAATCTAGCCATTGAGCTTTCAGTAGTTTTCCATTACAAGCTGTTCTCCTCTTGGTTATGCTTCATAGATTTACTATGAAAGAAGCACCAGTCTTGTGTAATCTAGCATTTCTTTATTTTTGCCTTATTTATGTTGACTGAGCATTTGATCCTCCGTTTTATTGTGTAAGCTCTTTTTAGCCCTACTTTTATCCAGCTGAGTGCATTATTTGAGAAACCAAATACAGATTTCCCTGACGACGGGGATATGAGTGATTTTAATGGACTGGTGCACACCTGAGATTTGACAAAAGGGATTTAGTTAAATGTAACTGCATCCTCTGTAGCTCTACTGAACTGAAATTATGTCATCTACTCCACCATGGATGCATGTATTCTGATTTGAAGCTGTCCACTCTGTATTTCATCTTCCTGACAATTCATAGCATAAGCTCCATTCACCATAGAGGTCCATGAGTTCCATGCTATGTTTGGAATGTTTTGTTGTATGGGTATGTCCTTTATGATTTTAGAGTTTCAGGCTCCATAGTTTAAAAATTTAGGAGATTAAATTTGTTTTTTGGTGGCAAAATTAAAAGCCAACATTTTTTTTTTAAATTTTATATACTAATTAAGTTTTTATACTAAACTGTGGACTGGCCATCGGCTATTTGAAAGCTGCCAGTAGAGGCAGCAAAGGAGCTTACTGCAGACAATCCTTACAAAACCTATGGAATTGCCACAATTAGTTGTGTCCACGACTCCTTACTCTGTAGCAAATGCAGAAAATGTGTAACCCCTTTCTACTGCAGAGATTTTTGTTTTATATTGCATTTTTTCCCCCCCTGTCCTCTTGTTCTCTATGTACATAGACCTATAACGGCTTGTTTGTTAGCGAAAAAGTTGTACTTTATAATGGTACAGTTTACTGTACCATCTAATGTACTTCGAAATCTCACCCCCAGTGTCAAACGTGGAAAAAAAATGCAATTGCGGCATTTTGATGGTTTTGGTTTTTTATGGCATTTACTGTGTGTTATATCTTTATTCTACAGGTCGGTATGATGCAGGTGATAACTTTTTAGAGCTTTCATTATGCTTTAGTACTTTTACAAAACATAAACTTTTTTAAATTTGTTCTGCAGCGCCATTTTCTGTGACCTGTAACATTTTTCCATCTACAGACCTGAGTAAAGACAATTTTTTTTGCAGGCTGAAGTGTGTGTGTGTGTGTGTTTCTTCATTATTATCGCTGCCATTTTAATAGATAGGAATACCAAAATCCATTATGGTATTTTTTTTTATTTTTTTTTTCTCTCCTCCAAACTTTATTCCCTCTTGGCATCTAAGGCTATGTTCACACGGCTTAACTGCGGGGCGTAATTCCGCCCCGCAATTACGCCATGTGGCCGGGGGCGTGGCGTGAGCGGGGGGCCGGCACTTCGCCGCCCCATAGACAATCACTGCTAGCGGCGCGTATATGCCGCTAGAAAGTGACATGTCACTTATCTCCCCGCCCGGCGGATTCGCCGAGCAGGGAGAGGAGACGTAATGCATAGTTCTCTATGAGACCTGTGCATTACCGTAGTTACTGGGACGGATTCAGCCCGTAATTGGCGCACTTTGGCGCGTAATTACGGACTGAATTACGTCCCAGAATAAGCCGTGTGAACATGGCCTAAGGAGTTAAAATGACCAGAGTTCTCTTTGAAGCTAGCAAGTCCTGGCTGGAACTATGTGTTATTATTTATTTATTTTTCTTTTATAACACGTTTTAAGGCATGTTTTTCTGGGTCTGGACAGAACAAAATTATAAAACAACTCAATGTTACGAAAAAAAATATGGAATCGCTTTGTAACTTTCATTTCTAAAAAAAAAACAGGCACAAGTCCAAAAATGCTAATTAGTCTGTGGTTATAGGGTGCCTTTATAATCAACTCAAATGTATTACACCTGGGTAAAACCCTTGTCAAATTTGGGCTATTTAAAAATCACATGGCCTGTGGGTTTTTTTTTTTTTTTTTTTTTTTTTTTTTTTTTTGAATATAACTGCTGCCTCCTTTTATTGTATTCCTTCCTGGGATTGTAAGAAGTGATCTCTACAGAACTGTTTCAGACCATTGTCTGAAAAATGTAAAGATTTAATTTATTTTTTTACATTTTGTAAATTAGGAAAATCTATAAAATCCAAAATTGTTAAGAAGAGAAATAAATTAAGATTAAAACACAATTTAAGCAATAGGCCATTTTCTGATGGCACATGTTTTGCTAGGGGTCGTATGTTTATACATTAAGGCCAATAATGTACTACGCAGCTAGTTCCTATTATCCTATAAGTAGTTGCTGCATGTGTGTGTTTCTTTTTAAACCTGTAAGTTTATGCTGCTGCACTCCAGGTTAATGAAAAAAAAAAAAAAAAAAAATCAATTTATTTTATTTTTTTTTGAAAGTCAAATGGCATCTTTGGCTGTATAAGGCTATGTCTATACAGCACAGGTTTTTCATCAGATTTATAGTGGATTCAGTATTTAGAATCCGCCAAAAATCCGACCCAGTGCTGTATGGACCTCAATGAAAAATCCGTGCTGTCGTCTACACAGCACGGATTTTTCTAAAAATCCGACGGATTATCAAACCTGCTGGATCTGCTGCAGGATTGGCGACCTCAAATTTTTAGTGCGATTCTGCGCCAAAAACCACGGTACAGTGATATTAAAATGACGCCGGATTTTGGACGGAATTTTCACATATGCCGTGTAGACATAACCTTACAACCAGAATGGATTTTGAATTGAAAATCCACAATAAATTGCTGTTTAATATATGGGATTAAGATTTTCGAGACCCACTTTATATGCAGCACATTTTTACCTTGTGGATTTGAGGGCATGCTACACATTTTTCCATCTGCAGCATGCCTATCAAGCCATAGGTTTACCATGGATTTCATTATGGCCTATCCACAACAATATCTGCATGTAAAACAAATAGAATAGCAGATTTATTCTGCTGCATTTGAACTCCCTGTAATATTGTGAACTCGCGCGCACACACATCACATGTTGTCTGTAGGCTTAAAGGGGTATTTACATGTTATTGATTAGCTTTAAACATGTAGGCAAAGGTAAATAAAAAATATTACCAAATGCATTGCTTTTCTTATTTTTGCTTTCTTTTAGAACTAGATCAGTTCTGATCTCCTGCTTGTATACAGAAGGTTTCCTAGGCTGGCAACCGACTACTTTTCTCTGCTTTGGAGCCCTGGTTGTGTCTTATCAGCAGCACATGAACTTGTTTATGTATCTTACTAACAAGATAATAGCTCTGTAGCCTTGTGCACTTCTGTTTACAAACCTGCAGCACTAATGTCCCTCTAACAGGATCCACCAGGGACAGCAGAGCTGTCCAGGAAGCGTGAGCCTAAATCTGTCTGGGGCGCTATAAAACAGCATGGTGAAAACACTCCTGGATGCATAAATGTACTGCAGTAGAAGGAGCCATGTCTGAAAATTGGGTGGGTCTCTGTGGTTTCACACTGACTTTTTTTTTTTTTTTTTTTTTTCCCCCCCTGGTAATCCCATTTAATTAGTCAGATTTAAAATAGATCCTTGTAGGAATAGCAGCAGCCGTCATTAATGTTGTTGTTGTAAGGCCTAATTAAAAAATAACGTCCATGAAATGTTTTGCCCATCAGTACCTCCAAAAATGGTTCCCTATGGAAGAGACATGGTACTAAATGAGGGGGAGATATGTGATGTAATGACTTCCAGCAGCAAAATTATTGTCCATTTTTACAGTAAAAATACTGCCTGATCCCCCTTTGGGCTTACGTCACCCTTAATGTTTCTATTAATTATTTACCATGTGGTTTAATAATTTACATTGTATACTTCAGAGAGACACTACGTGCAAGAACCATTAGTTTTCTTGATTGTTTGGGACACAAACTGGAAATTTTTTATTTATTTTTTTCTAGTTCTGAAATATCCCACAGAGAATTCTGGTGAACTTCAGGGTCAGGAAAAAATGAGGGGACCACTTAGACTAAACCACACTTTTTTTTTTTTTTTTTTCCAGCACAGTTAGAGCAGAAACCGTGCACAGTTATATTGATCAGTATGTATCAATGTGTTTGTTCAGGCTGGTTACTATTGTTTTAGCAAATATAAAACTTAGCTCAACGCTCAATAACCTTTAAATGCAACCTTTCAAAGAAAACAATGGTTATATCTAGAGTATAGATTGGCGCTTATACAAACATTGTTAGGGCTTGTTCATTGGAAAAATCTTCTGCCTCCCTGCTGCAGTAATCTGTGCAGATCTCTGCCGTGGAGTTTCATTTTGTGCCACAGAATTGGCCATGGAGTAGCCCCGTTCAGTTTTTCCATCAAATAAAAGGACGTGTGTGTATATGTATGTATATATATATATTCTCACAAGTCCTTGTGTGATGGAAAAACTGTATGTGTGTGTATATATATATATATATTATATATATAGGCTGAAGCGCTGTTTTTGTTGGGGGCATTTTGGATTCTGTACAACGTTTTCATTACCTTTTATTCAAATATATTTTCACAGCAGGCGAGGTGGCCATAAAAATGCACTTCTAGAGTGTGTTATCTCTGTTTTTACTTCACTGCACAGAATAAATAAGTTTCCAGTTTAATAGATTGATCATAGGGATGCAATGAAGTGTGTGTGTGTGTGTGTTTTTTTTTTTTTTTTTTTTTTGTATTTTTACGTGGAAAATGGGGGTGGGGGCGGAAGTCGTTTTTAATGTTAAAAATTTTTTTAATTAAAAAAAAAAAACTTTTTTACAATATTATACTTTAGCCCTCTTGGGGCAAAAGGGGAGCCAATTTTAGTACAGTACGCATAAATTTTTTGCTCCACAGTGTACAGTTGTTCATCCATGAGCTGCAGTTACATTTCTCCCATATAGCATGGATTTATTGCCCTTACTGGAATGGGTTTTTTTTGTCCGCCATGACTGTGGGGGAAGCCCCATGGTCTGTGTTCTTACCCCTGTTACAGGGCTTATAAACCCGAATTCGGGGATAATGTCAGTCAGTTTCTCCCCGCCCTTTCAGATTCGCCGAGCGGGGGGAGCCGGAATCCCTGTTCTCTTGAAAACTGGGGTTTACCGTAATTACTGCGACATTGGCGCTACGCAGGCAAACCCGGGCGCCAGTACGGTGCCGAAATAAGCCGTGGGGACCCCTAAATTTAAAATTTCTTTTTTTTTTTCCGTTAGCTTTGGGGTTTATGGTATAGACATCTCCTAAGGGACTCAAATTCGGAGAAGGACTTAAAAGGAGCCACTTTGGGGAATATTTATTGTAAGGGTACGTAAGGCTTAATTATCAGATCCTGCTGTCTTTTTTAACGGGTATTTCATATGCTTATTGCATGTGGGTTTAGGGTAGATTTAATTACTTTTTTTTTTTTTAATTTAAACTTTCAGCCTTAGGTTATGTTCACACGGCGTAAATGCGGCACTTGCAGTACACACGCAATCCCCCCGGGTGATTTAGAGTCGAAAAATCCCCGCAATTTTCGCAAAATAAGCTTGTGAATTACCCTTTGGGGGGTTTTTTCACACGTTTATTTGGGCGCATTGGCGCCGTATGCGGCCCCGGGTTTGGCCGCAGTACGGGGGCCAATCCCTCGCAGTAAAAACGGAACCACCTTTTATAAAAACATGGATTTCCCTCGCTCCTTCCCCCTCGGCGAATCCGTGGCGGGAAAAGTGCAGCAATTACCGGCGCAATCCGCCGTGATAAGTAAGGTTATGGAGCCGGGGGGCCGCCCTCCCCCCCCTCCTTATTCATTTTGGGAAATTCCCACGCATCCGGCCCAATTCCGGCTTGAATAAGCTGTGTGAATCAGGGCTTACAGTCAAAATTGTCCCATTTGTTCCTATTATTTTGGTGTGATCTTAAAAAAAAAAAAACAAAAAAAAAAACATGGCTCTTTGACACGAGGCTTTTTTTTAAGGGGATCAATAGTAAAATTTTCCCATTTTCCCTTTGGAATAACCAAAAAATATATATATATATATTATATTAATATAATTTTAAAAGGAAAAAAAAACCTCTGAAAATTTCGTGTTTTTTGTGAACAACAAAAAGCTATTTTTATTGAGGTCAATGGGGAGGATTTATTTATAGTTTTATACAAATATTTCAAGTTGGAATTTGCGTGGATGTTGAGTCGAAATACTCATTGTGTGGACTTAGTCCAGTACGTCTTGGGTGATGGTTTGGATTTGGTGGAGGAAATTGGTGTCTATAAATCCCGATAAAATGATAAAGCATTGGGGCAGTCTTATTATGGCAAATGCACCAGACACTTAGCACCTTATTTATTATGTGTTTTGGACACAACTGTTACTCGTCTGACAAAAGGGGCATTTTCTCGTTTAAAGGGGTGTGGATTTGCAGAAATTGGGTGTGGTTTATGCACAGATGAGAAAAATAATACTGTGCCCAAATTTGATCAATTTAGACAATTCGGGAAAAGGGAAAGGGAAGTATTAGTGTATTTTTAAAGGCGGTTTTGCCTGTGGGAGCTATAATACCCGGTTTTTTGAACCAATCTATATACCCCTTACTGTTTGAAAGCTGTATATCGCCTTATGGGGGACTTAAACTGTACAATGCCTAAATGAAGGGAGCTGTATAACACTCCGTTCCAAAATTTGGGGTCATCAGAAGTTTTTTTTTTTTTTTTTTTTTTTTCCAATGAACTAACATTTAAATGAATCAGAAAAAACACTCAAACATTTTCAATTGGTAAATGACTATTCTACTGCAAACGTTGGTTGTTAAAAACAATATCTACATAGGGGTTTTAAGGCCCATTTCCAACAAACCCTCACTCCCGGTTCTAAAGTAATTGTTTGCTAACTGTAAGAAACCCCTGGATAATTTTTTAAAACCCTTTTGGGAATATTTACACAGTAAACAGTTTTGCCATTAAAAAAGCTATCAAAAAAGATTCCTTGAGCTAGTTTAGAATTGGGCCATTAATTTTTTTCGTTAAACTTGCAAAAACCAAAAAAAACTTTCATGTGAAACTCGACAATCAGTCTTTGTGCGAGAGATGAAGGGTATTCCTTCAGAAATTGCCAAAAACTGAAGATATCTCAAAAGGTGTGTACACTCCCCCTTTAATAGAGCACAAAAAGGGGTCTAACCCAAAAGAAAAAAAGGGAGCCCCGCTGCAAAAACTGGCAACAAGAAATACTCAAGGTCTCTGGTTTGAGAATCACCCTCACGGGTTTAAAATGGCACTTCATTAAATAGTACCCGCAAAACCCCAGGTAAAACTCTACGGGGAAGAGGGACCCGGGGAGCGGCCTTCGGGGAGTGGCAAAGAAAAACCATATCTGAACTCTAATAAAAGAAAAGTTTAATATGGCAAAGAACAAATTGGAAAGGGGAAATTGGGAAAAAAAGTGTTAGGGGCAGACAAATCAATTGAGGTTTTTGGATCACAAGAAAACATTTGTGAGACCAGAAAAACTAAAAAGAGCTAAAAGAGTCCCTGACTCCATCTGTCAAGCAGGTGGGGAAATTAGGTCGGGGGTTTTTTGGGTGCGGGGAAAGGGGGGAGATTTGAAAAAGGGGTTTTTTGAGTAAGGGAAGGGTATCAATCCATTTTTTCAATGCCAACCCCTTGGAAGCGCTTGATTGGGGCAATTTCATCCTGCAACAGGACAAGACCCAAAGCCAGCTCCCAAAATATGCAAAACTATTTAGGGAAAAAGCAGGCAGCTGGGATTTTATCTGTAAGGAGTGCCACGCACCCCAGATCTCAACCCCATTGGCTGTTTGGGGGCAGCTTTACCATAGTCCAAAAATGGCCCCTCAATCCCAAACCAACTTGTGGGGGGGGCTTCTGGAAGTAGGGTGAAATTTTTTTCCAATTACCCCAGCAAATTAACAGCTAAAAGCCCCCCGTCTGCAAAGCTGGGAAAGCTGCAAAGGGCACATTCTTTGACGAAAGCAACGTTTGAAGTAGAAAATTATTTCAAATAAAAATCATTATTTCTAACCTTGTCAACGTCTGGACTATATTTCTATTCATTTTGCAACTCATTTGATAAAAAGTAGAAGGGAAAACACAAAATTGTCTGGGTGACCCCAAACTTCTGAACGGTAGTGTAACTGCCTTACTAGTTTTGCCTTATGAATGCTAAGAATATGTTTGTGTAATGTATTGTGCCTCATAAGGACAAATTTTAGATTTCTGACACAAATGTAACTTCTTTTTTTTTCTTGAAACAGGCTAACCTCCCTCAATGGGATGTTCTGCACACTGGCTTTAGATGTTTTTTGCACTCTAAATATATACTGCTCCCAAAAAGTTAGGGATATTTGGCTTTTGAGTGAAATTATGGAAAACGTAAAAATTTCTGGTGACAGTGATATTTTATCCTGAAACGCAGCCATTTAAGTCATAACATGCAATGTTTATTTTCTCATCTCGAACAATGATGGGTATACACCATCAAAAATGTCAATGTCTTAATGCGTCATGTGGGCTTGAGCATCTATTACAGCTTGACAATGACGTCTCGTGCTGTTCAGTTATTGATTGCTGAGGCATGGTACCCCACTCCTCATAAAGGTCGCCCCTCAGGTCATTGAGGTTCAGGGGCTCAGAGTTATAAACTTCTGCGTGGCGGCGCAGTTGATCCCTCAGAGTTTCTAGTGGGTTCAGGTCTGGAGAAAGTGCAGGCCACTCCATTTGAGGTACATAAGGCTCCAAGATCCGTTCCCTAATGATGCAATCTCGAAGACCTGGAATATTGTCATCAATGAAGATGAAATTATTTTTGTGTTGTTCATGCAGAGGCACAATGACTGGATTAATGATGTTATTCCAGTAGTAGAGGCTGTCACTGTACCAGTCACAAAGTGTAGGGCAGTTCTGTAGTGACTGGACACACCTACCCACACTGTAAAGCCATGTTCACTCGGCTTAAAATGGGCCGTATTTCGGTCCGTAATTACGCGCCGAAGTGCGCCAATTACGGGCCGAAAACGGCCCATTCATTACGGTAATTCACAGTTCTCATAGAGAACTATGGATAACGTCTCCTCGTCCCCGCCCAGCGGGAGATAATTGACATGTCACTTTCTAGCGGCGTATACGCGCCGCTAGCAGTGATTGTCTATGGCCGGTCGAAGTGCCGGCCCCTGCTCGCTCCCTCCGCCCGCTCCCGCCCCGCCCCCGTCCACACGGCGTAATTGCGGGGCGAAATTACGCCCTGCAAATACACCGTGTGAACATGGCCTAACACCACCAAAAGCTCGTCAGGTGACAACAGTGGCTGATGCATAGCATCTCCTTGATCCCTCCAGCAGGCAAGAAATGGACTTCCTTTAGCTCCATCACACACACTGACCGCTTAATTGTAAACCATGCCCTGCGGAAGCGGATGATGAATGCTACACAACTCCAGACATGTTTGAGAGGCAACAAGTGTCACCTCAGACCGTTCGTAACTATTTACATCAGCGATGATGCCTGTGCTTGGTGGTGTGGTCAGGTTGTCGCCTCTCTTAAATTTGCCTGGAGTTGTGTGGGATTCATTATAGGGTTCTGTACAGCATTGTTTACAATGAAGCAGTCATCAGTGTGTCGTGTAGCAAAAGGACTTCCACTTCTTTGCCTTTCTTTGACCCTTGCAGTTTGTATCTCTTTTACAACCTGCTGATGACACCCTAAGCTCAGTGGCCACTTCCGTCTGAGAGCATCCTGCTTGAAGATTCACAATGACGAGGTACTGTTGATCAACTGTAAGGTGTTGTCTTGTTCTCATGATGTAAAAAGGTGACCAGCATAAGGAGGACTGTTTTAAATCCCAGTTCAAATTGATCCCCCAAATTTATTGGGCGATTCAGAGATCAAACAACTGTTGGGTATTTTGCCATTAAGTTCTGCAGTGCATAATGGCACGTCTTTCCATTGAGACTAATGGGACACACTATACATGCCCTAAACTACTCTGTGTGAACATAGCCTAAAGAGTATGATATATGTGTAATTATAGTTTCTGTTCTGGACTAATTAGCAGTTTAAATGGTTAATGCACTCACCGTTAGGGTATGTTCACATGACTTATTTTGGTGCACATTTCGCTGCCTATTTCGTCGAGTATTGCGCAGTATTGTACGCCGGGGGAGAAAAGTGACATGTCAGCTGAATACATGCTGCTGACAATGAATGTCTATGGGGCCAGCACCCGGTCGTCCTCCTCACCCTGCTTTGGAGAGATGCTCTGATCAGCACGTCACTCAAAAACATGCGGCGTGTACTATATGCACTGCAATGCACCATGTGAACATAGCCTTAGACTGGGTCCATACATTGCATGACTGCAGGGGTTACTCAACTGCAATAAATAGGCAAACATTTAAAATGCATGCAGTAAAAACACGTGTTTGTTTTTGTGCAATAAATTTTGTTATGAACTGTACTTTAGAACACAGGTGGATATTGGATTACTTTTTATAAAAGCATGCATTTTTTTTTTAATTGCTTGCATTTTGTGATGACTTTGGTGTCTTTACTACTAGTTGCACCATTTTGCAGCTATGGAGCTTGCACAACAAGCTCCATTAACAATTATAATAATAATAATAATCTTTCTATAAGGCCAACCCATATTCCGCAGCACTTTACAAATTCAAGGTAAACAACGGGTCATTACACATTAAAAGTACTTACAAATGAGACACAAGGTGGTAAAGGGCCCTGCTCGTGAGAGCTTACAATCTTTTAGGTGTATGGGGGGAAAACATACGGTAAGAAGTGCCAAGTTTACAATGGACCGGCCATGTTTCATAAATAGGGGGTGGTTTACATGAAAAATGGATGAACCTGCCACCCAGACTGTACATCTATATACAGATAAATTCCTGTGAGTGCCCAAGGGCAGGGAGTGACAGATGTGTGTGATAGCAGTTAGGGATCTAGGTGGGCGAGTCTGAGAAGATGTAATTTTCCCGGCCCTCTTTTAAAAATGTGAGGGTTTTGAATTGTGCCTATCGCCGCGTAGCAAAATTCCAGAGAAATTTGGGGCCGCACGTGTGATAGAAAATCGCATGAAAGAGTACCTCTTAGTTAAAATACCTAGGAAACACGTCTCGTCCACCTGGCTTTCTCACTGGGACCCTACCCTGTGAATGATAGAACATGGTTTTTGTTTATCAGCACAGTTTGGGGGTGCAAATACTTCAAGGGGTTTTGCCACGAAGTAAAATTGAGGGAAAGTTGCAAACTAAATAATAAACATTTTCACCATTCATCATTATTAAAAAGCCTGCACTGTTTTTGTTTTAGCTGCTCCTTTAGTGATCCATTGTTTACAGCCCGTCTCCAGGGATACAATCAGGCTGAGAGCTCCTCACTCTGGGCAGACATAACTTTATTTCTCCTCCTTAGCAGCTACTGAATGTTCAAACCCCAGGTGCTGTCATTGTACTCCTGTCCTCTGTATCCTTAGTAATTAGTCAAACTGCAAATAAATAAATAAAGAAACCTCAATCGGGTATGTGCATTGATAAAGAGAAAAAAAAACACAGGTTTGGTTCCTGCAGGGATTTGAACTGAGGACCCTTGTGCTGTGAGGTAAAAACTTTACCTCTGAGATACTCGCTGCTCTATAGATAAGCAGACCTGACTGACTAAAGAGAGAAAGGGCCCGTGTATGTCATCTGTGGGGGCACATGATAGGCAATTCAAACAAATCGCGAAGAGCTGGAAGCAGGAGGTATGAAATGAGATCGTAGCAAAAAAATTAAGTTCAAATGCTGGCACACAAAATATGGTCCGTTTTGGCTGCCGAAATACAGAGGTGTGTGTGTTTTTATATATATATATATATATATATATATATATTTATAACTAGAGGGGCAGTTGATGAAATGTCTGTTTTGTAAGGTTATCCTGAAATATTAATGTTTCACTAACTATTTTAGTGCATTTTGTGTGGGTTTGACACGTCTGTTTCTGAACCTTTGATCTCCATAGCATGAAGAGAATCTGCTGCAGATGTGCATGTGTCATATTCTACCATTTATTGACTTCCACTCAAAGAACTACTTGCACGTTTTCACCCCTCTGGCCGAAAGTTACCAGTTTTTCTCTAGCTCTCCTACAGTTGTCTGGTTTTACAACCAGCAACCTAGATCTGTTGGGAAATATTAAACTGCGGTTTTTCCCAACACACACAGAGCCAAAATTTTTTCTTTTTTTGCAATTTTGCAGCCCAATTGCTGTCAACACATAGAACAAAGCAAGATTCTAATCTCTGGAGTGTTCTTCAATTATATACATTACCCACATTAAGTCTCATTACATACTAATGTAATCTTCACAAATAATCAACAATTGCAGAGATGACACTTCAGCAAGGCCGCTTCAGTCATTAAACCCAAAAGGACTATTGTGTTTATTACTCTGTAGTAGAAAGGCAAGCTTGTTTTTTTTTGTTGTTTTTTTTCAAGGGTTTTGGGTTTTGGCCTAAAAATCCCCCAAAAGCGTTTACGGGCTGAAAACCCATTTAACGTAAATTCATTTCTTGGAAAAAAGTTCATCCCTTTTTGGGAAACCCCGGGGGGAAAATTCATTGGGAATTTAGGGCCTTTGGCACCCAATTTGAAAGGGGGGCAATCGGCCCCCTTTTCCCCGCCTCCCCCCCGCCCCGGTAAAAAATTTTTTTTTTGGGGGGGTTTTTTTTTGAAATAATTTAACTTTTAATTTAAATTTTAAAAAATAAAATAATAAAAAATTTTTAATTTTTTTTTTATTTATTATATTTTATGGGAAAATGGGAAAATTTAAAATGAAAAAATTTAACTTTTTTTAAAATTTTAAAATTTAAAAATTTTTTTAAAATGGGTTTTTAAAAACCCTTACCCATTTTTTTAAAAAAAAAAGGCCCCCTAACCATATTATGCCGCCTGGGGGGTTTTTGTTAAAAATAAAAAATTTTTTTCAGGGGTTATATTTTTTTAAAAGTTTTTTTCAAAACAAATTAATCTGGTGTCTTAAATTTAAACCCATATAAAAGGGGGGGTCTCCATTTTTGGGTTTCTTCCCCCCCATCTTAAGGCTGTCATAAAAAAAGGAAAGTTTTTCCGTTGGGTTTTTTTTTTTTTCCCTTGTAAGAGGTTTTGTGACCCCCAGTTGGAGGTAAATTCTCTTTGAGAGGTAAAAGTAGCTGCCCGATTTGGACCAAAGTTGAAGTCTGGGCAAAAAACATGTTTGATCTTTTTGGACCGGGGGGAAAAACCTCATTTTTTTTCATGTATGAAGTTTTGATAAATTTTTTAGGGTTTTTTAAAAGTATGAAAATTTTTTTTAAAAATGTGGGGTGGGGTTTTTTAAATTTAAATAATTAATTTTCCCAATGAATTTTGGGATATTTTTTCAAAAATTTTTTTTTTAAAAAAAAAAATTAAAATTGGTTTTTTAAAATTGATTTTAATATTTTGGAAAAAGGGGTTTTTTTTGGGGGGTTTTCTGTGCCCCCCTTTTACACTGTAAAAAAAGGGGGTTTGGCAGGTTGGTTTTTTTTATTTTTTTTTGGAAAAAGGAGCCCCGGGGACCCAAAAGTAAAAATCCTTTTTGGCCTTTAAAAAAAGGATAGTTTTCCCGTTTGGACCCTTGGAAGTTTTTTCCCATTAAAAACGATCATAAAATTAACGGATCCAAAGTTTTTTCCCATGAATATAATAAAAAATAAAGGGTTCTTTTGATTTGACATGAAACACTGGAGATATGACACTTTGATAAATGTGAAAAATCATGTAAAAAGCTTGTAAAACGGGGAAAATTTTGGGGTGGTGCCCTCAAAATAAATCTACACACAGCCCCCAAACCGCGGGCCCAAAAAGGGGGAAATTTAAAACCCTAAGTGAAAATGGGACAAATTGGGGGGAAACCCAGGTGTTAATTTATTTTATCACTCTCATACGGTTCACTGGAATTTTAACAGGCAACTAAAAGGCAAAAAAACAGCCCCCTCGTTTTCTAATAAAAAAAATTTGTTGCTCTACAGAAAATGGCCCTGGGCTATAAAAGAAAAAATTTCCCCCCTTTGAAACGAGCTGCGGGAAAGGGGGCCGAGATTTTAAACAGGGGGAAAACAAGACAGATTCCATTTGGGAACGGGCCTTTGAAATGTTCACCCAAAAAAAACCTTTTTAAATAAAATTGCCCCATGTCCTAACCCAGAAAATTAGTGTTCCCCCAAGGGGTTTAAAGGGGAGGGGGAAATTTACCCCTTTCAATTCCCTAAAAACCAAATTATCCACACACTACATAAAATTGGTCTGCATGGCTGCTGTCCCAGAAGGAATTGTCTTCTAAAGATGAGGCAAAAGAAAACCTGCAGTTTTTGCTGAAGAAAAAGCCAAACAAAGGGGACATGGATTTTTTGGAACCATGTCCTGTGGTCTGATGAAAACCAAGGGTAAATTTAATTTGGTAAAGAGGGTGCCCAAAAAGGGGGCCCTTTAACCAGATAGGATTTACAAAGACAAGGGTGTCTTTTCCTACATCAGGTAGGTTTTGGCAGTGTCAAGTTTAGGGCTGTTTTAGTGCTCCCGGGCTGTGGGGAACAAACAGTTCAATTGAGAAAACCTTTAAAACCCCTTTCCCTCTCAGAAACATGGCTGCAGGGCAGTATTCCAACTTAACTACCCCAAACTCGCCTCCAAGGCTACCACTACCTTGCTAAAGAAAATGAGGGTAAAGACCAGGTTCACAAATCTAGCCTCCCCATGGGGCCCGAATTTCCCGGGTGAAGTGGGAGGGTACATAAACCCAGCTTCTGTTTTATGTGTTTTATGGGGGAAAAGGGTAGTGGGGGCCCCCGGAAGATTTTTTGGTGAAACCTTCCCCCTTTACCGTTTTGGCCTTTTAAATCACCCTTTTCTAGCTTCTTATCACGGGGGAAAAAATTACACATAGTTTTTAAAAACTTAGGGGTTTTTAACGTTCCATGAACCAACCTTGTGAACTCTTACTTTTTTTTTTTTTTGAAAACCTAATTTTTTAGGCGGGTGGGGGTACACATAGTTTATTTCAAACATCCAAAATATAACACCTAAAACTGTAAAAAAATTTTTTTTTTCCCCACACAAAAAACAATCTAAGAAGAAACCCCAAAAAAAAAAAAAAACAGAAGATCTGTTTTCTCCTCCTAAGAACGGGGGGTTTTAAAATAAATTTAAGCTTTTTTTTTTTTTTTTTTTTTTTTTTTGGAAGAAAAAAATTTCAACTTTCCCACAAAAGCCATGGCCTCCTACAGTAAAACCAAAATAATAATAATAAAAAAAAAAACCCGGATGGTTTTTTCCCTGCCCTTTGTCCTTCCCAGTTTCACAAAAGTGTTTTTCTTCTTATCTACCCTCCCCAAAAAAAAAATATATATGCTCTCCCCGCCTCACTTCTTTTAATTTTTTTTTTCACAAGGGCCCAAAGACTTTTTGGGCATTTTTTTGTTTCGGGTTTTGGGCCCTCCCGCTTTGGGGTTGGGAAACTATGCCAATTTGGAACAGAGCTACGGACCCATTAGCGCTCCGTTTTACCCATTCCTACTCTGTGACCTCATTCTCCGTAATACCACATGCTATGGCATATTGATTTTATGTGACTTCTATAAAAAAATCTTTCCCGTTTTTCCACTATTTTGGGCAATTTTAACCCCCAAAGGGGTTAAAATTTTTTTTTTTTTATTTATTTAAAAAAAATAAGCACAATATTCTTTTTTTTTAACAAAAGAACTCCAAACCCCCTTTTTTGTCCTAAATGGTAGGGAAAAGACCCCTTTTTCTGATTAAACCTGGGTGTAAAAAAGTTTTAAACTGTAAGGGAGGGTGTGGGGGGTTTTTGGGGGTCGGGCCGGGTATTTTGGGAGGAGTCTGAGTTTGTCATAAAATGGACCAAAAATCCGACTCCCCAAAAAATATTTAAAAAAGTTGGGCCCAAATTTGATGCAGTGCAAAAAACAAGAAGGAAATTGGGGCCAGCCAATGCTACTGATTTCCCCTATCTTCCCCGACCTTTTATCACATGAGGAGTTTGGGGGGAAAACTTAATGACATGGAGCAGGGAAAGCGCTTTCCCCAGGGAGAAGATTTTGCCTTCCCATGGCAAACCCGATTTTGGGCCCAAAAATTTTTCAACCCTGTTTTCAAAGAATTAAAAAAGTTTTTTAAACCTTTAAAAAAACTGACTGTGGCTGAAGGGAATCCCCTTATTTTCCCCAACCCTTGTTAGAGATGTTACCCCCCGTGGTTTAACCGTTTTCCCCCAAATCAATTTAATGTTTGAGAGACCGTTTCTACCTTTAATAATGGGATCAGATGGGGAGGTTTTGTATGCAAAGGGTCGATGGAGGGAATACTATTTTTCCCGAACAAATTTTAAACTCCACAAATTTTTTCCCCCGCATGTTTTTTCAAAATTTTCAAATTTTTTTTTGTGTGCCCAAAGTCATGGGCCCAAAAAAATATATTTTAAAACTGACCCCAAACAAAAAAGGGGAAAAAAGTTTTTGAACTTTTACTTTCAGGTTCCATATCTCCCTTCCCTACAGCTTTGTACAAGAGGGACTGGTAATTTTATAAAAAGTCTTTTGAAACCCCTATTCATAACAAATGTTTACTTGCAATATTTTTTTCACTGCCTAGTTTTTTAGTTTTTTTCTCCTAAAAATCAAAAGGGGTTTTAAAAATTTTTCCCTTTTTTTAGTATTTGGGAAATCCACCTTTGGTTTTCAATACTGCCTGAATCCTTCTGGGCTCTGAATCTGATTCAAGCACATCTTGACCAAATCCTGATCCCAGGTCTCTTCTACACATTCCCAATGTTGGTGCAGACTGGGCTTGGATACAAATACAGCTTTTTCTTCACCTCTTCCCACCAGTGTTCAAAAGATCAAAACATTGTTACCCTTTAGCTTGTAAGTGTCCTTCCTAAATAGCTTGATTATTGTATCATAAGGTGATAAACAGCCTGATGTTACTATTTTACTACAGTAAAGTTATCACTTAAACATGCGCCATGTATGAGGGAGTCAGGAGTCGGAGGTTTGGCTTGCCGACTCCACAGCCCTGTCTGTAAGGCAATATCATAATAGATGGTTGCAGATTGGAATGACATTCTTTTGAGGAGTCTAGATAAAGATGGCCTAAATGGGGCAATAATGTGGAAAAAGTCTGTGTTTAAGGGATTAAAACACAGATCTAACATACATGTTTAACATTGTATTTAGTCATATTTTTTAAACCACATTTGCTTTCATATTTTCTGTTTGAGCGATTTATATACTATTTCTATGTTGCTATATGCATATATTATGCTAATCTAACAATCTAAATGATAATCTTGGGCATAAGGGTCTGTTCATACTGCATTTGCATTGTAGGGTATACCAGGCTTAAAAGACTATGACTAAAATCATGCCACATTAGCACATAGGAGCCCAAGGAAGATGCGTGCATTTGTTGTTTATGTATTTCTTTAGAAAGGGGAATATCTCCTCTTGTGGAGAGAGCCATATAGACGCGTGGAGTTTTGAATTGCCTTTTTGCCCTCCACTAAGCATCTGCATCTCACAAGGCATTATGGGAAAGGAGCTGAGAAGCTAAAGCTCCCTCTATTGAATGTAACAAATCCTCAATTTGCTTTTGACCCACTGAGTTTTCAGAAAGCAAATGGGATACTAGAGAGCCAAACCCCGAAACGGCTGCTGTATGCAGATGAGTGATACTGGCTTGGCTAATATCCCTTTTTACTTTCTAAAGACTCAGTGGGTCAAAAGCAAATTGAGGATTTGTTACATCCAATAGACCAGCTCTTTTCCTATAATGCCTTGTGATATGTATTTCCTTCTCATAGCAGTTGTGCATCCCAGAGGGAAAGTTGGTATTTCCAACTGACATTGGAGCTATATCCTATTCATATTCCTTAGCCTTCTGTTAAAAAAAAAATCTTAAAATGTTCTAGAAGTATTCTCTCAAAGCCTTTAGATAGAAGTCCACATGGTGCTAATGGGGTTGCAAAAGAGAACTATATAGCAACTGTTTGGTGCTGCACAGGTTTTAGAAAGTAAGAAATTAAGTTTTGTTGATGCGTTCCTTCTCTTTTGACCCTTTTAGATGTTGCCATTTTTGTGGATTTATTTATTTTTTTTTTATTATAACTGTAAGGGCATGTTCACACGACTGATTTGGCTGCGGGCTCCGACGCGGTTCCCGCGGGCACAACCGCGGTCAAATCGCGCCCAGTTTATTAACATGGTTTCCTATGGGTAACCGCATTAATATTCACACTCCGCGGGTTTGGCTTCGGGGCCGTGGCCAAACCCACGCGTGTGGAGAACTCTGTCAACTCTGTCGAGGTGCTGCCGCGGGCGTTGCCATGGTTGGTGCGCTGCTTGCCCCCTGCTATTTGCATGGGGGCAAACCCTCGCCGCAAGCCACGCCCCACTCGCGCCAAGACCACGCCCAGCCCCCGCACCGCAAACCTGCGTCGGGAGACGCGAGTTGGCGGCGAGGTCCGACAAGGCTTTGGCCGTGAGAACCGCGGCGAAACCCGCGTCCAAAACCGCCGTGTGAACGGGGCCTTAGGCTATGTCTACACCACACAGGATTGCAGTCGGATTTCTAAACTGCTGGTCCTCCGCCGGAAGATAGAACATGTTCTTCCGGCAGATTCGCATAAAGTCACTGTATGAGGGAAATCCGAAAATCAACAGTGTTTTTTGCGCAAACCCATGCCAAAAAAACTTGGTACGCGCCGATGTTAAACTGCTGTCTGATTTTTGATGCTATTTTAACATTTGCTGTGTAGACATAGCCTAACATGTAAATACATCCTGTGACGATCCGCTCTCGTCGGGACGCCCTCCTGGCCCGTCCTGGGGGTTCTTTAGCTCCCGATCGCCGCTTGGGTAAAACGGATTGGCACACTGACAGCAGGGTCCGGTTTAACTCTGGCCTTAACCAGCTTTATTAAGGCACAGGATAACAAAACAAAACCTCAGGCCGTCTGGCCACTAAATACACATAATGTAGAACACCCTCTCTACCAATGGCCTTGGCCTGTTGCCGAGCACCATACACACTTTCCCCATACTGGGGTCAGACTTCTCTCCAAGTCTTGGGGGGCAAGAGCCTCTCTCCAGCTCCTCTGCTCCCTACTCTCCCAGGTCAGACCACGCCCCCCTGTACCACCTGAAAGACCCCGGCTTTTTATAGGACTCCCGAGCCCTATCCAAAATGTGGCCTGGAACATGGGGAGTAGACTCCCACCCAACACATTGTCTACTCCCAATAAGAGCCAACCCAGGAACGGCTGAAAAGCCAAACTTATCCTATATAGTTGCCAACCACTTAGTGGCTGACAAAACATACAGCTGGCAAGGCCAGGTATCCTTGGTGGCATGTTGTATATACCACTCTGGTATATCTCCACCTAGTGGCAGCAACAGGCAACTACATGTAGCCAGTCTGTCCTTATAATTGGTAAAAATCAGTTAATCTGGACAGAAGCAACAAGATAAACATAAAATAAAAAAAATTGAGAGAAAAAAACTGACGTGGTAAAGTAAAAAAAAAAAAGACGACTAAACAGGCTATTTCTTGTTTTAATCAGCAGTGCAGTTAAAGCGTTTGAAGCATTTGCTTCTTGCAAGTTTAACATGTTAGAAGTTCTTCTTTGATCTAGCCAGGGTTGTATTTAGTTATAGAAGTGTTGAGACATGCAGAGATGACAGATGCACTGACATGTTACCTCTCCATTAAAGAGAGAATGCATACATATAAGCTTTAACATCTATACTTATAGATTTACACAGCCTCTGCTTTTTTTTCTATATCCGAGGAAATACATGAAGTAGTTTTTACTGTCGTACATTTTAATACTATTGGTGTGTGTTTTGTTTATATATGTTTATGACCTTTTTATGTTTGTAGATGTTGAAAATTTTTACCTTAAGGCACGGAAATAGACTTCTTTTGAACTGAAATTTAAGATATGTGACAACTTGCTAGAGAACAAATTCATTGTTTATCTTGATAACATGACATTTACTAGGTGAGAAAACGGACATGTAAAAAACATGATTTAAAAGTATAATTTAATCACCCTGGTGACAGACTTTATTTTCTTCTATAACCAGTTTGGCATTATCCCTCTGATATGTTTCCAGAAATGTGGTGGCGAGAGGGGACCTTGCAGGGTAGTTGAACCCCTAGCATTGCCTTTAACTGACCGTAAGAGCCAGTTCACACTGCTTATTCAAGTCGTAATTGCGGGACGGATTTCGCCCGCAATACGGATTGAATAAGGGGGTGAGGGGGGGGCGCTGCCCGCCGGCCCCATAGACTTTCATTATCCACGGTGTGTATTCCGCCGGGATAATGAACATGCCAATTTCTCCCCGCCCGGCGGATTCGCTGAGCGGTAAGGAGATGCGGAGTCCATAGTTCTCTATGAGAACTGTGGATTACCGCAATGGCTGGGATGGATTGCAGCGCAGTACAGCGCGCAATACGGCTAAAATAAGTGCCCAAAATAAGCCGTGTGAACGGCCCTTAAAGGAGTTGTCTCCCTTCAGAGTTTCACAGAATGCATGAATGAAATACTCTGTCACTTCCTAGTTCAGACTGACTCATTTGCATACAGCTCCATGCTTGTACAGCTCCATGCTGTGCTTTCAGATGCTAATTCGATCAGATTAGCTTCTCAAACTACTAACAGGACTTCTTATCTGATCCCCAAAACAAAAGCCCTAATTACAGTTCTGTTCTGTTTTACATAAATCAAGCTTTTTACTGCTGTGACCTGTGTGATGACTTCACTCACTGTTATCTCATTGAACAAACAGCAGGGGGAGAATTGTTTACAGGTCAGTTACTGAGGGAACTGAAATAGCCAGGGAGGTCATAAATTCACTTGTATCTCCTTAGGGAAAACAGAGGAACAAAGCAATATATTTGGAAAATGTCTTTATTTTGTGTTCCCTACAATTTGAAAGCTATTCTTTGTAGCGAGACAACCCCTTTAACTGTTCAGCTTTTCAGGGGCCCACCATAAGCACAGGAGGAGTTGTCCTGTTTTGCATACCCCATTTGTACTGCTCAGTCTGATTACACAGATGCTACATAATGCCATTCAGCCAAGTGGAGATTCTATAATTGTCAGTTCTGTAATGGGTTGATGAATGTACAGGAGGTTTGCAGCCTTCAAAACAGGTATTTAAAGGGGTTGTCCACCTCATTAAAAAGTAATTTAAGTAGCTCCCGGGTCTCATTAAAAAAAAAAAAAAAGGGAGCGGGGGGGGAAAAAAAAAAAAAAAAAAAAAAAAATATATATATATATAATCTCTCTCTTGGCACTTCTCACAATTTGTTTTACCCATACACCCTAATAGATTGTAAGCTCTCACGAGCAGGGCCCTCACACCTTGTGTCTCATCTGTAAGTACTTTTAATGTGTAAGGTCTGTACATATATCCTCGAATTTGTAAAGTGCTGCGGAATAAGTTGGCGTTATATAAATAAAGATTATTTATATATATATATATCTCCTTCCTCCAGTCCCTGGTTCCAGCACTGTGTCTCTCCAGTCTTCTGACATGCAGTCACTTCCGATGGGGATGTCATCTCTGAAGCAGTCACGTGCCCCTAATTTACATCACTGTGCTGGAACCAGGGACCTGATGGACGGGAATAATTTTTTTATTTTATTTGGGGCTTGGGAGCTATTTAAATGACTTTTTAATGAGGTGGACATCCCCCTTAAGCCCTTCACTGCACAAGCTGACTGCATGTTTTTATTGGGGTTGTTCAGTGGAATACAATTATGTTTTAAGTATAAAGTTAGTCACTTGTATAATGCACTTTCATAAAATTTTCTTTTGACTTGCTCATTTTTACTCCAGCTGTTTGACAGGAAGCTCAGCAGATATGTGTGTCTGGATACCCAGAAAGCAGCTTTGTCTCTAGAGACCAGGTGGTCATTGAGTTTGGCTTTTTAAGGGCGTCTTTGAAGCCACAGTCCTTTGGTCCTGCCTCCAGAAGCTTACAGCATGTGGGAGGAATCTGGAAACATGCTGTGTTTGTGAAGATAGACAAAGCATCACAAAATTTCCTGGGCCTGCGGTTTTACAAGGAAAAGAGAAATGGCTTTTATATAGAGAATGCTGCTGCCCAGCTGCAGAGAAGGGAGGCTACATACTGCACAGGAAATGCACAAACTAGCACTGAACACATCACATGGAGGGGAATGAACACTGAGGCAACCTACTAGATCTTTTATTCCCTTTTTCGTTGTTTACCCCTTGGATACCATTCCTTGTCCTATATGACAAGGGATGATGCAATTAACCCCTTAACTAACCTACACCACTAGGCATGTCACTCATTGCCATATGGGAAATTACCTGTCGCAATGTAAAAACGTTTTTTTTTTTTTTTTTTCTATTTTAACTGTGTGAAGAAGTAAATTGTAGGTATGCAGTGTGAAGAGGGTCCACACTCTGTTTTTTGCATAGGGACGCTTGGGGCCCGTTTACACGGCACAGGACAAATACTGGTCAGTTTATCCGACCGATAGTTGAACTGTTTTTGTGCCGTGCACACGGCCACGGGAGGAAGAAAAGCCCTCCCCCTTCACTTGTTCATATTCCGTCTGCAAACCGGACGAAAGAATGAACAAGTAAAATGTTTTTCGGGTCTGAAAAACCACCGGGTGGAAAACCTGTGCAGTGGGGACTGCTGCGCGGGTTTTCCATAGAGCAAACCGTCTGAAAAACCAGCCGCAAACCGCTGCTGTGGGGACATGGCCTTAGATGTCGGTATCTGAAGGATATTGTTTTGCCAGCAATACAACTATATTACTCCAGTGTACTTCTTCTTTTTTTTTTTTTTTTTTTTTTTTTTTTTTTAAATCCCCTGGAAGCAGAGATTTTAAAAATAATTGAAACAAAGTGTATTGAATCTTTTTATTATAGGAAAAGTTGCTGACTTGTTGAAACGAATACCTTTTTTTCAAATCTGGGCCTCTTCTTATTTGGTAGTGTTAAAGATTAGGATGACAAGAACTGGTTTAATCTTATCTATAAACATTTAATAAACTATTTCTTTTCATTGAGTTATCTTTAAGAACAATTATTCTTTCTAAAGAATATTTACACACATTGCAAATTAATATTGATGGTGTAAAAAAAATGTAAATGCAGACTTTACTTCATTCAGGAGATGGAAATAAGCTGCCGACAGATGTCAACATATCTTATCTCTTTTTTTCCTCTGCCATAATGGGACCAGTTGGGCATATGGCGTTTAGCTCATGTATAGCCAGCTTCACAGCCAGAACAAGTGGAGAACATGAGACATGATGATAAAAGCTACTATCAATGAGAACAAAAAGGTAGATTCTGCCCTTCAGTCCCTTTTAACTGCAAGCTCATAAGTTTTATAAATTCATAAAATGATCATTGTCCATACTTAAATCAGTAAAACATGGACGTTCTTTGAAAAATTAGTTTTTAAGTTCTGCTTAAAGGGGTATTCCTATTTCATTGATTATTTTCCTTTGCCTACATGTTTAAAGCTAAAGATTGTTAGTACATTGTTTTTGATTTTGCTTCCTTTCAGACCTAAAGCAGGTCTGGTGTCCTGCTTATCTACACAAGCTTCCCTAGGTTATGGACCACCTCTCTCTGCTCTAACAGCAGTGGCTGGGATGGTGGGGTCACTGCGGTCTCTTATTTTAGAAGCACAGAAGCTTGTTTGTTTCTTACTGACCAACTTTAAACCTTTAGAGCTTTGTGCCCTGCTGTTAAGATCCCTGCATCGCCAACGTCTCTCTAAATTGGCATATAAGCGTGGCTATTCCTAGCGGACAATCACTGCTGTAGAACTGGCCACGGCCTGAACAGAAAGTGGGAGCCTGAAGCTGACTGTGAAGAGCAGGCTCTGTTAAACGGCTTGGTGAGAATTCCCATTTAGAGATATTAATATAAAAGTCAGCCTAAAGATCTAAAGCAAAACTTCTCATCAGATTGTTTTCGTGTGGGTTTAGAAAATTTAGTGAAGGAAACGAAAGAGCCATAGTTCATTGGCCAAGTAAAATAGACCGTGAGCAGGGGCTTTACTATTGCCATTACAGATCAGTCTGACTGCTGCATACATGATGAATTAAAGTTTGTATTGAATTAGACTAATCAAGTAGAAAATGTTCGGAGTCTTTAGATTAAGGGTGAGGAACTTCTTTTTTTTTTTTTTTTTTTTTTTTTACCCCAAAGGCTTTTTAGATACTTAGAGCATCATATCACCAGTGCACATTGCTAAACGGACAAGCAAATCAGCAGCAAATCTTATCCATGTGGTTTCCCCACTAGCTGATAGTGGGGGTGAAAAGGAATAGACAAAAGTTGGATCTGTAGTGCAGGATTCCCCCCACTCCTGCACCCTCAGCAAGGTTACATGCAATGCCCCAAAGTCAGTTTTCCCCTGTGATGTCCATGTCACCTCTGACATGCAGTAGGAGTAGATGCAACATGGTCGAAAGTTGGCCCTGAGGTCATGGGTGACCCTCCCACCTCTTCACTGAGATTAGAAGCAATGTGTCGCAGTCTCCATTCCCTTCCATACTATGCTGTCCATTTTATTTTTCTCCTCCCCCAAGGTGGAGTAGTATATCTTTGGAGAAATAACTTGGATTAGAGCTGTTGATGCACTTGAGGTCGCGGGTGCCAGGAGTTTTGGAGATCCACAGATGAGCAGTAGCACATCAAGTGAGTTCTACTGCACATGTCCTTGTTTCCAGTGTTTCTGGCACACGTTTCCTGAGTCTGGGACATCGAGCCCATGACTGGACCCAATGATTTTGTGGGCTATATATGACCTGCCGGCCGTATGTTTCACACCCCCAGCTTTAGAAATATGTAAATTCTTATCAAGCCGTTTAGTTTTGGTAGATGTGCACGTCCATGCCTTTACAGAATGTTTCTGACTCTGTGAGTAAAGGACTTAGGCTATGTTCACACAGCTTAATTGGAGGGCGGGAGTGGGGGGCCGGCACCTCGCCGGCCCATAGACTATCATTACTAGCGACGTGTATTCGCCGCTAGTAAATGACACGTCACTTATCTCCCCCCGCGGCGGATTCGCCGAGCAGGGAGAGGAGACGTAATCCATAGTTCTCTATGAGAGCTGTGAATTACTGTAATGCCTGGGCCATATTTCAGCCCGTAATTCGTGCAGTACGCCGCCAATTACAGGCTGAAATACGTGCCCAAATAAGCCGTGTGAACATAGCCTAAGGTTCCAAATGAGCGGTGCTGGGAAGAGATTCACCTTTGTCACATCTGTGAGGATGGTTGGCAGCTCATTAACATTGATAATTACGATAAACTCTTCTAACTTTATAAACCAATACATTAGACACAGTTTCACCATTTGTTCCTCTAGTACAAGTTTTTGTTAGAAAATAAATCCTCAATTTGTGTATAGTGAGTGTTCTCGCTCTGCATGTGTGCTGCATTCTGGTTTAAATGCTAGAGTTTTTTTTAATATACCCTAATGCGTGTCTTTAGAAATGTTTACTAATCTCTTACTGCTAGTTTAACTATTGACATTCTCAAAATAGTTAGCATTCCTAATACATTGTTTTATAAACCGTTTTGGCTGTTATTTCCATAAGCGGCAAGAAACCATAAAAAAAAAATCTTCAGAAGTAATACAGTAACTATAAGCATGTTTTAGGATTAAATCGAAGACCTCTTATTAAACACCTTCTATGTGTGTGTATGTATGTACATGCACATATATATTGTGAGACAGTGACAGGTGAAGTGGTGGAGGGAAGGTATATTTCCCCAAGACTGCTTTCTTATGCAGCCATAGGAAATTTATGGACCAATGCATGTCACCGAGTGGCCTGGGCTCGGTGAAGGAGGACCGACAGTTCTTATGTGTCAGTAGTTGCTAACATATTAGTATAAGTGGTTCCAATCTACTTTATCCGGGTCGGCTTTTACTGGAGTGGTCAAAGAGCTGGGTGGGTGGCCACTCCCACGCACCAGGTGAGGCTGGTGTCAGGCCTATAAAGCCTGAGTCTGCAGGCCTGTGATGGCTACCGCTGGTGTTTGCTGGAGCCATAATGTGAGTAACACGTGCTACTTGTGTTTGCAGATCACCCAGGGTCACTTAGGGCATGTCCCCACTGCACGGGTTTTTGGCGGTTTTTCAGCCGGTTTGCGGTTTTTCAGACCGCCTGAAAAACCGGCTGAAAATGGCACAATTGGGCTCTATGGAAACCCGTGCAGCCGTCCCACTGCACGGGTTTTCCGTCCAGTGGTTTTGCGCCCGCAAAACATTCTACAAGGCACAATTTTCCCGCCCGGTTTTCGGACGGAACCGGGTGCTTGTGAATGTCAAGGGGGGGCTTTTCTCCGCTCCTCAAGAGAAAACCCTTTGCGGCCGTGGGGACGGGCCCCAACAGGGACGAGTACCGGCCGGGAAACCGACTGGTATTTGTCCTGTGCCGTGAGAACACACCCTTATTGTGTCTCTGGTATAGTTATGTCTGTCTTGTATGTTTGTTAGAGCTCAGCCGAGCAGGTTTTTTTTTTATATTTTGGGTGCCTGAAGTTAAGGCCGTGTTCTTGATTTGAACTTTAAATAAACCAGGCTTGCCGGGGACTTGAACTTTATCTGAAGTGTCACTGCCCTTGCTTTTGGGAAGCCCACCCGCTACTTGATTGGAGGCTAATCCTACAATATTTTACCAGATGAAACCCAGAATTTTAAACATTCAGTGTATAAAAGACACACATGCATGTTTTTCTCACTATCTGACATGAAATCAAAATAAACCTTAGCTGTTTTAGGTTGATTAGGATTACCACAATTATTTATATTTGCCAGAATAATATGAGAGAGAATTTAAGACGTTTGTATTGATTGCTGCAAAGTCACACGCGTGTGCGTGCGTGCGTGTGTATGAATGCATGTATGTGTGGGTATATTCTATAAATTTATAAAAGTTCTGGGTCTTATGAACATGGTTGGTTAAGGCAATGGTTTCCAATGTATTTAACACTTTAAATTATCTGTAGTGTTTTTGTCTGTGGGTTTTTTTGTTTTTTTTTTCCTATTTTATTGTTGGACACCCAGCTGACATAACCTATTTCCCTGAAAATGAGATCTAGTACAATTTTTTTCAAGCTTAGAAATTATAAGGCCTTCCCTGAAAATAAGACTTAACGGCAGTCATTGCTACAGCTTCCTCCATGCTATACATTAATTAGTGTTAGCAGATCATTTAGATTTTACCTTGTGTGGGAGGCTACCTAGACAAGAGGTGCTCACCTAAGAAAAGTCCTATCGTTAGACATGAGAGACTGGAAGCAATGATTCTAAAAGAAATGGAGTCGTAAGTAATTCCGAGTTTGGAGAGTTACGGCTCGTTCACTCAGAGTTTTCACTCAGTGTTACAAGCGCTTTGTGGATCCGCTTGGGGACCGACAGGACGGACCCAGAGACGGATCTCAACAATTAGCAGTGACTTTATCACTGCTCGCTATTAGGAAGACGCAGCGCCGTTCACATGACAAATCATTGACATGCAATTCTTTTCTAGATGGACCCGAGCTGCGCTTTTGAAACGCGCAGTGGCGATCTCTAATGTGAACGCCGCTGGTCTTCTAAAGGGGAAGCAGTGATAAAGTCACTGCTAATTGTTAAGATCTGTCTTGGGGACCGACCGAGCAGACCCCAAGACGGATCTACAAAGCACTTGTAACACGGATTGAAAACGCTGTGTGAACAAGCTCTTGTGACGATGTTTCAGAAGATGATGACATGACTGTATTTGAATAGATGTAGTTTTTTGTTCATAAATACCAGGATCAGTAAATGTACCATAGATTGTTGTACATTGAATTCCATCAAGAATTTCTTTGGAAATGATATCAGAGTTTGGCTGGTTATGTTGATGTTTGTGATGACTACAGTATATTAATAAATGTTGATTTATTGTTGAACGAACAAAAAAAGTGAATTCCTGTTCATGGAAAAATAAGGCTATGTCCCACGGCATAGAAAAATTATCATATTTTCGTCAGTTTTAGGATTCTAACAGCGCTGAAAATACAATCCTTTAGCCTGCCCATAGAAAAAATGACCTGTAGTCTCCACACTCCGTGTTTTCTCTCTGCTTGTTTTCTGCCGCTGGGGTATTATACAACATGTTGTATAATACGTCAGTGTTTTGAGTTTTGCCATCAGTTTCCCATACAATTGTATGGGCCGACAGCAAAAAAACGAGGACCAATCACGGTTTTTGTGTAAAATGTGGCGAAAAACGCAGTCGTGCATCGGACACAAATCTGTCAATTTTTGTCTTATGCCCCTAGCCTGAGACATCCCCTGAAAATAAAACTTAGCATGTCTTTAGGAGGAAAAATGAATAGAAGACACTGTCATATTTGTGGGGAAACAGGGTAGCAAGATGTGGCTGCTTTATAAGGGTAGGTTCACACGATGTACTGAAGGACGCGATGCAGCACTGAGCGTCGCTCCACGTGAAGGACGAGAGAGAGATAGGGACGGAATTTGCTCTTTTCACTGACAGCGATCAGTGGTAGGTTAGAAATATGCATGTGGGGTTTGCTCTTTTCACTGACCGCGATCAGAGGTCCTTCAGCAGAGAGAGATCTTGTGCAGTCCCATGTAAACACAAACAGTGTATAGTTTTGTTCTGCAGAGGTCAGAGGTGTAATAATCTGCAGGCTGTATCACACTGTGAGAGAGAAAAAAAAATCACCCATATTTCCCAGAATCCTGAATGTCAAATGACCATTCTAGTTACAAGGTATGTAGAGAGAGCGAGAAATGTAGATATGCACTATCAAGTTACACTTAGTTTTTTTTACTTCCAATGATTCCTTAGTCTCCGACAGCTGAGAACCTCCCTCCTCCCCACCTCACACAGAATGATTTCTCATGTGCACACTTTGGGGCGTGTCTGCAGAGAGAAGATACGCCCTGCTGGGAGGAGAAACACTCCCCTCCATTTCATAAGCTCTGCTAAGCAACCAGCATAAACTGCTGCCAAATGATAAAACCCCTTTAATATAGTGTTCCCTCAATCCTAAGCCTCTTGTTTTTTTAGTTGCCAGTTTCACCCTCGTATAACTCCTAGTGCTGGAACCAAGCATGCTCAACTATCAAAGTATAGTTGCTCTACAGAGCATAACTATTGGATGAGTTATAATCATTATGTTTTGGCCAAGTGGGTTATGAGTGATTATGTGGAAAGCTACTATAAGCCAAACTTTTCAGACTTTTGGGAACATTTAAACCTTTCCCGGAATAAAAGGGAATACCCAGTGCCTTGGAAATATTTCCCCCTAGCTTTAACCTTGCCCAATTTCCCGGCTGAAATTTCGGGGTTTAAATTTTACTTTTTTGTGATGAAGTTTTAACAAGTTTTGGAGACACAATTTAATGAATTTTAAAATGTTTGATATTTTAAATTTTTTGTAAAAAAATTTAAAAAAATGAAAAGTTTGGGGGTTGCCTTATTGCCACCTTTAAGAATAACTTGAGCGCCACCTTTTTGCTGAATTAAAGCTTTAAAATCCATCAGTTTTGCACCATAGAGAGAAATGAAACTTCTTGTTTTAAACACTCGAGTCAAAGGGGTTGGAATTAATTTATGCCCCATTTTCAGTTTTTTTACAGAAAACTTTGATTCCAGGGTTTTGGACTTACTTGGCCCATTTTTTAAATTATTTTCATTGTTTAACCAATTTGGGAGTGAATTAAGCTTGGTTTGGGACATTTTCTTTTGGAGCTAAATTTTCCCGTCCACTCTTAAAAGGTTTTTCAAAAAAGTTTTTTCGAATTTTTTTTTTCCTTTTTAAAATTTTGGGTTTTTTTATTTCACTTCCATAATTTTTCTTTTAAAATTTCCCTTAGCTGAAGAAAAGAGGCCCAAAAGGATGTGCCACCCCCCTGTTTGACTGGGGGTTCTCCTTTTTGGATAAATTTAGAGGGACAGCCGGGTCTTGGTAGATTTGCAGTGTCTGATATTCCTTCCATTTCAATTGATCGCTTGCACAGTGCTCCTTGGCATGTTTATAGTTTGGGAAATCTTTTTGTATCCACATCCGGCTTTAAACTTCTCCACAACAGTATCATGGACCTGTCTGGTGTGTTCCTTGGTCTTCATGATGCTCTCTACGCTTTAAACAGAACCCTGAGACTATCACAGAGCAGGTGCATTTATACGGAGACTTGATTACACACAGGTGGATTATATTTATCATCATCAGTCATTTAGAACAACACTGGATCATTGAGAGATCCTCACTGAACTTCTGGAGTGAGTTTGCTGCACTGAAAGTAAAGGGGCTGAATAATATTTCATGCCCCACTTTTCAGTTTATTTTTTACAAAAGTTTAAAATATCCAATAAGTTTCGCTCCACTTCACAATTGTGTCCCACGTGTTTCTTCGCAAAAAAAATTAAAATTTTATCTTATTGTTTGAAGCCTGAAATTTGGCAAAAGGTTGAAAAGTTCAAGGGGCCGAATACTCTCGCAAGGCACTGTACATGTGTGAGCTATAGAGGTTCTACTACTGGGTCTCCCACCAATCCTTAAAGGGAATGTGTCATCAAAAAATTACTTATTGTTTAACTGACATTTTTATGTTAAACACATTTTGTAGGAATTTTTGGTTGTGTTTTTTTTTTAATTTTCACTTTCAATATTTGTATTTTTTTATTAACAATTTTTCCATTCAGCAATAAAATTCACATGAAAGGGGATCAAATGAAGTAGGTGTGAACAAAGTACAACAAGAGTTGTTTGAATATTAATAGATGGCAGTTATAAGAAACCAAAAAATTTAAGATAACAACGGATAAAGTCAATAAAAGTCCCCTCAAGGAGCCTAGGTGCTATTGTCGTTGGGTGCTAATATCAGAGGGGAGGCACCAGAGCATGCTCGGGCTGGTCCCCGCGAAGGAGCCGAATAAGGCCAAACACTTCGGGGCTACTTGGGATGAGTCACACTTATCGATAAGGCACTCAAAAATAAGGCACCAACAGGAGGGGCAAAGGCACCGTAGGTCCCTAAAAAGGGAAGAGGGGTCTATGTAATTGTAAACTAGTAGGGGGAGAGAAGAAGGAAGAAAGAAGAAAAGTAAAAAGAGAGAAGAGGAAGAGAGTGGAGAAGGGAAAAAAAAAAAAATATGGATCGCGCGGATGTCGGTTCATATGGCCAGATGGCCCCACCAGGAAAGCTTCCCTCCAATAACGCCTCCCGATCTAGGACTCAGGTCCCAGAAGAGATTTGAATTTGGAGGAGTCCCTATAGATAACCCAGGGACACCAGGTGGAGATCAGTTTCTGTGTGGCGTCGGGGCTGTGAGCTATCAATTCCTCCATGCGGTGAGTCGAGGCTACTTCCTCAGCCCATTCCGCCATGGAAGGAGGGGTGGTTTGCTTCCATCTACGAGGGATGATTGATTTTGCTGCCTGAAGGAGGTGTCTGACCAAGGACCATTTGTATGCCCCCGGTGTAGAAGGGAGCATGTACTTTCAATATTTTTTTAATAATTCTTAAGTCCTGTAGTTTTCACTTTGGCCACTAAGCCTAATAATCGTCTGACACTTCCTGTTCTGTTTAGAGAGCTTTTAGATGTCTGCTCATTATCAGTAAAAGCAGGGTCAAGCTGAAAGACACCATTGTGTACAGATGACACAGAATCCACCAGTCACAAGAGGAGATGTTACAGCTCCCCCCCCCCCCCTCCTTTCACAGTGAAAACTCTCCTATAGACGTCTATGGGACAGAATCCGTCTTAAGAATCCTATGGGCATGAAGCTGCTGTAAAGTATCTCTCTGACTATTAAAGCAGTGCAAGCAAGAATGTCTTCCCCACAATCATATATAGACGGCCGAATAGAGAAATCTACAAATCAGGAAATAAAAACGACTGAGAGGAAAAGCATATGGATCAGGGTCTTGATTTAATAAGTATAAAAAAAAATTTGCCGACATATTTCCTTTAATTTGAGGTTCCTGACAGAGTTCTGATATGTGTACATGTATGCTGCTCCATTTAAAGGCTCCTTAGGGGTCCCAGCAGTGGGTTACTTATCTATTCTGTGGACAGGTGATAAATATCAATCGTGACACAATACCTTTAAAGTGTCTCTCAAATTATAAACTACTTTCCATAAATCAACCGTACAAGCAAATATAAGAAACCTTTTGTAATACATCTTATCCTAGAAAATGGCTCCAGCCTCTCCCCTGCTCCCTTATCTATTTAATCTTTCATATGTTACTAAGGCTGGAGCCACACAGCTTCAGACAAAAAAGTCCTATAGTAGACCGGTTGTCCGATGCACGATCGCTGTTTTTATCACGGTTCTTTTTTTTTTTTTTTTTTTCTTTTTCGCTGTCGGCCCATACAATTGATTGTATGGAAACCGACGACAAAACTTGAAACGCTGGCGTATTATACAGTATTTTGTATAATGCGCCCGAATACGAGCAGAGAAAGAATGACCTGTGCAGACTACAGGTAATTTTTTTTTCTCCTGAAGTCTGTGGGCTGGCTGGGGCTGGAAGTGGGGAAATTTAAAACTTGGCAGCGATGGAAGCCTTTACAAGGCTTTCAGCTGCCATGTTAAGCGATTGGGACACAGCCATCTTACCGCTGATGTCCCGATCGCAGTGAGGAATGTGCGCAGCACTATCTCATTGATTTAGACGGCGCGCCGTCTAAGCGGTTAAACAGCGTGGGGGGATATTGGCTGCAATTAGCCACTAACAACCAGTGTCTACACAGCTTATCTTCTTGTACATGATTTTTGGTAATTTTTTTTTTTTTTTTTTTTTTTTTTTAACTAGTAGCAAATAAATGCATAATTTCTTTTGACATTTTTTTAACATGTAGGTCATGCAATAAACTATAAAACTAAACTAGCTTGTACAGTAACAGCTCATTGTATGAAAATGTTGTATGAGATAATGTTCTCAGCCCGGAATTTGCATCTTGCAGTGTGTGTATAATAATTATGGTAATGATAATAGTTGGTGAGACACAGTTAACATTTTAACCTATTGGTCCATTTCTCACTGTATATTTAACTTGTATAGTTATGCTTAAAGTAAACCAGTCATAGGAATTCCTTTGTAATAGCCTGTAATTGCAGTTTTGCTGCCTTTGGCTATAAAATGTTTAAGCTGTTGAACATAAAGTAGGCTAATCTAAACTGGTTTCTTAGGAAAGATGTGGATCCGATTATAAAAGCAATTCACTGTTTTGGATTTTTATTTGCTCTGGGTTTTGTAAACTTTTTTTTCTTTTTTTTTCAATGCTAAAATTCTTTGCAATATTTCTGTAAAGGCGCCTGAGTATCTCTTTAAAGATCATGCGCCCCTAAGTGGTTTTCTTTGTGGCCAGAAGCCCTGCACTGCCATACTGCTCCACAAACTAGAGAGTACTGGCAGATATGCGGACCTATTGGATCAGAATATCTCTTGTAAATTATTCTTGATGTTCTGTACCAAGTGCAAGATTTAGCGCACGTGCCGACGGCAAAGACAAAATACTGGTCGGAAAAGGTTTGGTTTTTTTTTTTTTTTTTTTTTTTTGGGGCACGTAGGGGGACAACTTTTGTCCACGGTTTGCAACTTCTAAGTCATCCCCCTTCATACCAACATGTTCATGCTCTGGCTGAAAACAGGGCATAAGAATGTATATGTCTTTAGGAACACCGGCGGTGTAAAAAAAAAAAAGTCTGGTGGAAAATCTGTGCAGTGTGGAGTGCTGAACGGATTTTCTATTAAAATTAATGTAAAAGGTTGACAGACTGTTTGCAGACAGTTTTCAAATCTAAATACCATTGGCGTGGGGACAAACCTTTACTGCACCTGTAGCATCCATAAGCACACTGTGGCTCTTTTATCAATGCAAATACACCAGTTTTATCACGGCAACCAGTTGTGGCTCAATCAGCAGTGTTGCCGAAACGGCTTCATCATATAGTATTTATTTGCCCTCCTATGGTTTGTCCAGGTAATATGTTTGTTTTTAATAAAAAAAAAAAAAATTGCTATTGTTTTCAAATAATATGTGTCTATACTCTACCCTCCTCTCACCTGGAATCCTGCACTGTGCCATTGTCACCCTTAACCGGTTTTCTGTTTTCTTCTGGCTATCTATTAAATGGGGTGTTGCCACTGCAGATGTTTGACTGCATCACCATTTAGAGCAAATTTACCAGACTCTGAAACAACTCCCTTTAATTACTGCTTTTTTTTTTTTATAAATGTGTTTATTGAAGATTTTCAAATATCTTAAACATAGACTAATACAATGTAATAAAATAACAGTTTGTGAAGTCACCTAGCAGGATTATGGAACAAATGAGACTCCAAAAGTTTAGGTGTACGTAATGGAGGATGCCTAAGACTCAGCATCAGCACCAGTAACAGATGACGGGATAACTCCATGAGTTGGGTTGTGGTCCCCATCCATAATGGAGCGGAATCTAGCGCTCCAGAACTGTGGAATAGATCACAGGTGCTTCTGCTTTGAGCCTCATCACCCCCAACACACCAATTTATAGCATGTCACAGAATAGTGAGACGTATCACATCTGAGATTATGTATAATATCTATACAGAAAATCAAACAATACAAATCAATTCAAAACAGAACGAAGGATATCTATTCAAATTAAATAAAATAAAATCCACCAGGACGAGAAGAAAATATGCATCTTCTGTAACACAAGTCGTTGGTACACTTGCTTGTTACCTCTTCTTAGTTTGCTCTCTAGGATAAGATGTAAAGGCACCTATCTTGTTCTTAAGTGATGTCAATCATAACCCTAACCTACGTAGGGTCCCATTTAGTTCACCTTCTAAGTACCATTTTGTAAGTCGGAAAGGGGAGACAAAATTTTCTTTATCTCGCCCGGGCTCATGAAGTTTGTTATAAAAGGGACTCCAACACTAAAAAGAACCTTTCTGTCCGAGTCTCTTTGGCCAGTTCCACTCTTTTCGTTCCATATGTAGGTAATGTTTCATAAATTTACCCACACCTCTCTACAATGGTGTTTTGGATTCCAGCCAGTGGTTAAGGAGGCATTTTTTAGCAGCTAGTAGAGCATGTGCAGTAGTTTGGGGGACTTGTCAAACATCCGAGAAGTCTTTGAAAACAGAAATATCTTTGGTGTAAGCGGGCATGAGAGATCCCATTTTTGGTTGGAAGGGGCGTGTTTTAGTTGTCCAGAATAAAATGGAGTCAGGGCAACTCCCAACATGCCTGCAGAAGGTCGACTTGGGTAGCTGGCTTTTTAGGACAGGCTATCTTACGTTGAGGGGCGTTTGGGTGCGGGGGGATATTTAAAGCCATAATGGAATGGTGTATAAATTTAAATGGGTCTCTTTCACTTTTCATTAATAATGGCTTACATAATTTATTCCAGCCCCCCAACACAGCGAGGGAAATGTCTTGGTAGGAATTGCCGTGTCCATCTGGAGAACAAGTTTTTTCCCGTAATCTGAGCAACGGGTCTCGAGTGTCGCATATATTTGGATAGGGAGTGAGTGCTAGAGGTAGGACCAATGATGTCGTAAAGGGGTTGTAGGGAATTCCTGATGAGCTTTAGTACCCTCGCTTTCAAGAAGCCGATGCCCTGCCCATATGTCAGGAAGTGTGGGCTGGTACATGGTTATAGATATTGAGCTCAGATGGGGGTCAGGTAGGACTTCCTGTCGGGGTTGAAAAGATGTCCCACCCTAATGATTCCCAGTGACCTCCACTGATTCATGTGCCCATTACATAGACCCTGGGGGAATTCGGGGTGTCCAATCAAGGGCATATGCTTGCTATACATCGCTGGCAGTTTAAAAAACTTTCGGCAGATCTTCCAAGTCGCTATCGTATCGCGTAAGAGCAGGCAGGACCTGATATCCGGGGGTATATTTGCAAACCTAGTGTGCAGCAGAGCTGATAAGCTCCAAGGTGAGGCAAATCAGTGCCTCCAGGCTTGTGTTGGAATAAACCGAGGTTATTCTTAATCCAGTCAATACAGTGCTAAGGATACAGGCAAAGTTATATTTTCGGATGTCTGGTATGTTAATTACCGCCACATTGTCTGGGAAGTTGTAGTTTACTAAGTGAGATCCTTAGGTCGTTTGTGTGCCCACAGAAATTTAGTAAGCTAGTTTGGATGATTTGATATCGATGTCTCAGCACAAGGGGATTGTTTGGAGAGGGTAGAGTAATTTAGGGAAGCTCATCATGCGGATCAGGTGTCCTCTGGCAGAAGGGGAGAGGGGTTTAACTTAAAACCAGTTATCTAGTTCTCTAATTATTTTCAAATTAGGGGAGGGTAGTTTAGGTTAAAATCGGATGGGAGATTTCCCCAATGTTTTATTACCTAGGTATTTAATGGGGCAGTGGCAATTTGTAGTCGAGTATCTAGTTGGGACAGCAAATTGGTTTGGCATTTTGAGAGATCGTAACTCTCTGACTTGTTTCATTAATTTTTGATCCTGCACATCTGCGGAAGTTCTGGAGTTTCGTGAAATAATCGCGGGAGGTCTCTTTCGGCTCTTTCATGAAGAAGATAACATCGTCAGCAAAAGCGCTAACTTTTAATTCCTGTGTTTTCATTTTTAATACCCTCAAAAGTGTTAGTATAAATTTAAAAAATCGGGGCTAGAGGTTAAATTGCTAAATTGAAGGATAAGGCGAGAGGTGGACATCCCTGTCGCGTTCCCCGCTCTAGGTAAAGGGTTTTGAGATAAAGCCTGGCACGCATACTCTAGCTTTTGGGGGCCCTGGTACAGAGACTGGAGGAAAGGTACGGAATGGGCGATAAGCCCTATTTTGTCCAGTACATTGTCCACCCAACCCAAGCGACACTGTCGAAGGCCTTTTCCGTGTCGACAGTCACAGTGCCGAGTGGGGATGGTGACGCGGGTTCTTTTTGACCTCGCCCTGTTATAAGCAGTACTTTTTGATATTGGCCACCGCCGCTGCCTTGGACGAAGCCACTTGGTGATTACCTATAAGTTTTGGGAAAAATGGGGTAGACGGTCAGCCATAATCTTAAGCCAGCAATTTGAGATCGACATTGATCAGGGAGATGGGACGGTAGGATGAAGCTAGCAGGGGGTCCTCCCTGCTTTAGGTAAAATCTTAATGTATGCTGTGTTGTGTCAGTAGGGATTTTCCCCCCAGATAGATTGAGTTAAAATTTACTGTCAGTAGAGTCGGGGAAAATTGGGATTTCAGGGCCTTATTAAAACTCGCCCGTATAGCCGTCTGGGCCCGGAGCTTTGGTGTTTTTAAGATTGGAGATTGCAGCTTCAATTTCCGGTGCGGATATTGGGGAACCTAAGGTTACCACCTCTTCGTCTGAGAGGCCTGGGAGTTTAATTTTACTTAACCAACTTTTAGAGAATTGGTGGTCTAATTTCTCATCGGTGTATAGTTGTTTGTAGAATGTTCGGAGAACCTCAATGACTTCTTCTCCCTTTCGTTTGATAGACCCTTTTTGGTCTTTTAGAACTGGTATTGAAGATGGCGGGTGGGGTCCTCTGGCAAAGTTTGCCAAAAGGTTTCCCGGTTTGTTTCCAAACCTGAACAGGGATGCCTCTTTCTTAGTAAACCTCTGAATTTCTCGTTTTTCCAGCCACGTCTCATAGAGATGTTTGGCGTCAGCCCATTTTGTTTTGTTCTCCGCTATAGGGTTAGCTAGAAATGAATCATAAGCGGAGCGAAGTTCCGTGCTTAAGACTTCTAATTTTTCTCTGGCTAATTTTTTGAAACGGGATACATAAGCCATCAGTTTGCCTCTTAGGACCGCCTTTGCAGAATCCCAGTATAGCTGAGGAGACTCAGTGTGTTCTTCATTATAATATTGGGATTCCTGCCACCAACCTTGCATTGTGGTACAGAATTCCTCGTCTTTGGTTAAATAAGATGGGAACCTCCAGATGTAATCAGAACCTCTCGGTATTTTGTCAGTCAGTGTAGCTAAAACAGGGGAATGATCCGATATAATCAAATCACCAATTGAAATTTCCTCTACTCTCGAGACTATATTATGTGACATGAAAATGTAGTCTATTCTGGACCACGTACCATGCGGGTGCGAGAAAAACGAGTATTCTCTACCCTCCGGGTTAAGCAGCCTCCAGGGGTCGCATAGGCTAAGAGAGTTGATAAACTCGGCTAATGGGGAGACATTTTGAGATAAAGTGCCTGATTGGTTCGCCCTTCTATCTCTGTCTCCTAAGTCTGAGATCACAGTGTTGAAGTCTCCACTAGCTACCTTAAACTCACTGTCATCATTTAGGATAGTGGGCAGTAACTTCTTTAGGAAGTCACCACATTTTGTGTTGGGTCCATAGATATTATGGAAGGAAAATATTTCCTCGTGTATCTTGATCATCACATTTACCCATCTTCCTTCCTCATCATGCTCGTGACGTTCTATTGTGCCTTGATAATGTTTGCTATCTAGTGTTAACACGCCTGCTTTATGGTTCACCGCTGGGGAGCCATAAATTTGTCCCACCCATGAGCCCTTCATTCTGAAATAGTCGGTTTCTGGTAAGTGTGTCTCTTGTAAAAAATGCTATGTCAGTCTTAAGACGTCCTAAGTGTCTCAGGACCATCTTACGTTTACTCGGTGAACGCAGGCCCTTGACGTTCCAGGTGACTATCTTCATCTCAAACTAAGCCGGTGCAATACAAGCTACTCGTCCTGTGGATACTAATGTGATAGCAAAACTATTAATTAAAACACAGGCACTACGGCCTATAGCACTCTGGAGAGGAGGATTACAACACTACCTCCTCCCACAAACTGTGCAGTTAGACTTCACTTTTTTCCTCTAGGGGTGAACAAGTGTTATGAGTTATCAGTACAATAATTCGGAATTCTCCGAGTTAGCGGAAAGTGGGTAACATCACCTGTAGCAGAATGGTATAATGACATACACCGAACTCCAACACTACCCCGGATACTCTGGAGTGGTTTTTAGGCAGGGGGCTTCACCTCAAAAGAGTGGGGAGAGGTAACCTCCTAGTTTACGGGCGATCTCCCTCGGGCCATCTCCAATGGCAAAGATGGCCCAAGGGGGACCCCACCAGCGAAGCCATGAGACCACATACGGGGAAACAAGACGAGGAAACAAGACCCCGCATCAGGGCTAAAGGACAAGAGAATGGTCCTAAATTTACGTCTCGGCTCTATCCAACCACCCCAGTCATCAAACTGGGCAGTATCAAGATTGGTCCTAAAAAGAGTCCGGGGGGGGTCATGTAGAAATATGCGGAGATATCATTTCCACCTTCTCTATGGTACACACAGAAGTACGGAAAGGGTGATACTAGAGAATGTCTTCATTTAAATCTAGAGGTACTCATCTTGAGATAGAGGATACTGTTCATCAGCGTTAATAACAAGGAATAGCCAAAGAATCTTCATCCCCATAGAAAGAGTGATAATATCACGGAAAGTGATCAGGGCGCTCATGGAACCTCCCGTGTGGGCTGGCGCTTCCTTTGTTCTTTTGGACTTGGAGGTCGAAAGCGTCGTGAAGGACTGCAGCTATCTCCCCTGGACCGGGGGCCCCTCTTGGCGGTGGGTGTAAGCCCACTGGGTGAGGTAGGACGGTCGGAGGTCGAAGGCGAAGGGGGTCTGGAGTTGTCTGGCACGCGTCCGTCGAGGTATTGCCTGGCTTCTTCAGGGGAATGAAAAGTCGACATATTTCCATTTCTGTGAAATATCTTTAGGATTGATGGATATAATAAAGCAAATTTGATTTGCCTGTTAAATAAGATAGAGCAGATTGGGGAGAAAGCTCTTCTTCTTCTCACCACGTCCGCAGAGAAATCTTCAAAGATAAGGATCTTCCGCCCCTTAAAAATGAGTTCGGATTTTAGCCGTTTGAAGGCCCTAAGGATCGCAACTTTGTCAGTGAAGTCCAGGAACTTCACGATAATTTGGCGAGGTCTTTCTCTCAAGGCCGGGGGGATATCATCGTCCTGGCTTGGTCTTGGTCCGCCTCTCAGATCAGGGCCCAGGCGGTGAGCTCGTTCAACTTTGCAAGGGTGTAAGAGCCCCAGTGCCTTCGGGAGTTCTCTTTCGCATAGCATGGCCAGATTTCTAGGTGGAATCGACTCAGACACACCTAAGATTCTCAGGTTGTTGCGTCGAGATCTATTTTCTAGATCTTCTATCTTGTCATTTAGTCGTTTATTCTCTCGGATTATGTCAGAGAGTTGCAGCTTTGTTCGGTCAGCGTCAGCTTTGAGGTTCCTCATGAGAGAATCATGTTCGTCTAGCCTTTCCGAGTGAACTTTTACTTCGGTCTTAACCTGAGCCACCAATCTGGTCACGGATGCCATCAATGATTTTTGTAGATCTGAGGAGATTTGTTTAGCGACCTCAGTGACAATGTCTTCAAAGCTGTGGGTGGCCGGGTCAATGCGGGGCGGGTCAGCTTCTTGTATTTTGTGAGAGTCCGGAAGGTCTGGAGGGGCAGCGGTTGCCAGTGCCTCTGGAACATCGCTCCAATCCGCAGTAGATATCTGAAATGTCTCCACCGAGTTGTTTTGTACGTCGTTTTGGAATGACGGTTTAGAGGGGGCTGAAACCAGAAATTTGTCATTTTTTGGAGGTTGTTTGTTACTCTTTGAACGTCCCATCTTGCTGATGTATTTTTCCATGTACTGGCTTAGTGTGAGGGGCGCGTGTACAGGGTGGGGCAGTATTGTTGATTGAGCCCTTAGGAGTAGGGGATAGAGACGAAGTAGTCTTATTTCAGTAGGAAGCAATAATGATAGTGACCCTTTATAGAAGAATGGAAACAACTCTAGGATGATGGAGTATTGTTCATTGGGTCCTTAGGAGGGAGGGATATAGACGCAGCAGGTCCTTATTTCAGTAGAAAGCAGCCGTGGCAATGTCTCTTTAGAAGAGAGTGTAGGCGCCTCTAGGGTGTTGATTGGGACCTTAAGGCAGAGAGATATAGATGTAATAAATCCTTATTTCAGTAGAGAATAGCAGTGACACTGTCTCTTTATAAGAGGACGGGGATGTCTCTGAGGTAGCTGGGCTTTGTGAATTGGGTCTTTGGAAGGGAGAGATATAGACAGAGTAGAATCTTATTTCAGTAGAAAGCAGTAATGGCAATGTCTCGTTATAGAAATATGAAGGCAATGTTGTGCTGCTGGCTAACAGCTTATATCTTTGGCCCGGTCTAGACTGTGATAACAGGGAGTTTCTGGTCACTTCAAGGATGCAGGTGCTGGCCAGATACACTGAAGGAGACAGCTGGTTTGATTAGAGGCTGTATTGCTTTAGATCAGTGCCTGAGCAATAAGTCCTTTAAGAACTGTATTAGATATCAGCAGCAGAGTTGAGCAGGGCCAGGTTGTCGCTGCAGAGAGAGTTTGATTCCTTTTAGCCTGCCGCGTTGGAAATGGATCATAGATGCTGTTATTGTTTGGGGAGACCTGCCTTGCAGCAGGGAAATGGCGGCTGATTGCACCGCCAAGGGTTCGCGCCAAAAGACCGCGTGGAGCAAGCGGCCGGTAGGCTTGGTTCTCAGCCGGGTATCCCAGGTCTGTCTCTTATTTATTTGTGCCCGGTGGACCCTTCCCCCGTGGTACCTGGTAATCCGGTCGTCACCCCGTCCTCAGAAGACTGGAGCGTCGGGATGCTGCGGCGCTTCAGCGAAGCAGGGTCGGCGCCAGGACACCCAGCGTGTGATGCGGGTGCCCGTCTTGGCCCGCGTGACTCAGCCGGGTACGTGATGGGGGGACAGCGCCGGCAGTACAGCGCCGGGGAGGTGCCTGTGCCGTTCCCTCTGCGCTCCCAGAGGTCCCGCTACGGTGAGTATGCTGCCCGGCTCCGTCCGGTCAGGCGCCGTTTCCCGCTGTCAGTCAACGTCTCGGGGCAGGAACAATAGGTAGGCGCCGATAAGGCATTCTTCGTCCGGTTTCCTGAGGCCGTTGCTTTCCGCGGGCGTCCAATTGGGGAGCGGTGAGGTCCGGTGATAAGCCCGTGGTGTCTGTGGCAGGTTTTAGACTGTCGGGTGAAGTCCGCTACTCGGGAGCTCCGTCCGCTAGCTCATCCCATGTCGGCGCCGGAACCGGAAGTCGTCTAATTACTGCTTTTAAAAGGAATGTGTCATCAAAAAATGAGTCATTGTTTAAGTCCCATTTTTATGTTCAACACATTTCTTAGGAATTTTTGGTTGTGTTTTTTCATATCTTTCAATATTTTTTATTAAGTCTTGCAGTTTTTACTTTGGCCACTAGGCCTTGTTTGCACTGCTTTAACAGCAGTCAGATGCTTTACAGTAGCTTCATGCCCACTCACTTCTATAGGAGAGTTTTCTTTTCATGCTCTGTGACCTGGGAAGAAGTCACTGTGCAGGGAGATGAAAGGGTGAACTGTAACGATCTCCTCTTGTGACTGGTGGATCTTGTGTTATTTATTCACACTGCTGTCTCCTTTCAGTTTGACCATCTTTGTGCTGATAATGAGCAGACAACTGAGAATCTTTCTGTACAGAACAGAAAGTGTCAGACAATTAGGCCTAGTGGCCAAAGTGAAAACTGCAGGATTTAAGAATTAAAAAATATTGAAAGTGATCTGGAAAATTTAAAAAAAATTAAAAATGTGTTGAACATAAAAATGTGAGTTAAACAATAAATCATGTTTGACACATTCCCTTGAAGGTCACAGGACCTATAAGTAATTAACCAAAGGAGCCTTTTTTTTTTTTTTAAGGCAGGTAAGGACTAACTATACTTTTGCAGTTTAAATTGCCTTGTGCCCAGAGTGGTTGAAGGGATATAGGGTGGGGTATTGAAATGTCACTGATACAATGTTGTTGTCTCAGTGGAAGTCTAATACCCAGCTCTACACCCCTCAGATCTGTTCTAAGCACCACCTGAGGTGAGCTACAAGTTCCAGCATGACTGGTTACCTTGCACTCTCGCTCAACATGTATGTCTGGTAATGCTGTCTGTCACCAACAGGAAAAGATGTTCATCACTACCATGAATCAAAGATTGAACTATTTGCCACATTTCAGACCCAGATTCAAATGCACTGAGAGCCGTTATTTCTGTATATCCAGTGATTTCAATTAGAACAAAAGTGCTCATCTTTTTATATAGGCGAAGATGTCTTCAATGTGTAAAACCTTCTATTATAAAGTAGCACATAGGAGCTTAATTTATGTATGTAAAGCAGTTCAAGCAAGAGTTCACTATATGATACATATGAGCATAATGAAGAGGAAGCTCTTTAGACCTTCTCGGGCAGGGGTGGGCAATTAATTTTCCCATGGGGCCACATTAGAAATTGGGATGGTTTTAGAGGGCCGGACTAATTAAAAAAAAAAATAAATAAATAAAATAGGGTGAATGGGGAAAAATTTGTTTTTGGGGTTTATTTTTGTGGATCCTTAATCTGTACCCTCAGTAAGGCAGGTATATAGATATATTCCCTCAGTAAGGCAGGTATATAGATATAGCTCCTCCCACTAAGACAGGTGTGTACATAAAGCTCCCCTCAGTAAGGCAATTACATAGATATGTCCCTTTAGTAAGGCAGGTGTGTACATATAGCTCCCCTCAGGCAAGTAACCGCCATTAAAAATAACACTAATACTTACCTTTCATCCTTCCCGGCCGAGCGTCTTCCCACCAGCGCCGGGATGCTCCACCGGCAGCTCTTTGTTAGAGGACCTAACAAGCCATCTTTAATCATGGTGACATTCATAACATTAATGAACTGTGATTGTGGCCATCAAGGCACTGGATTCAGGATTCAGTAGCCTTTTCATACCCAGCAGACCCAACTGATGACCCTACTATGTTGGGCCAAATTGATAAACCTGCATATGTACTATGTGAGTGAAATATCTTTTATAAATATATTTCATTATAAACATTGTAATAATTGTGGAATTCAGAGATGCATCTAACAGAAGAAAATGAGGACTCTTGTTGCCCATTGTTGGCTATTTCCTGTTTTGGGGCAGTTAAAGGTGTGACTTTGTCATCAAGATTATTATTTTTTTTTTTTTTCTTTAATCAATGCTTTTATTGGTATTTTGTCCCAATTCCCAATAAAAATCTCCAAATGTTGCTCAGATTATGAGCTCCTACATGACAAATATTAGTTAAGTACCATAGCATAAGTTCTTTAAAGTATATAAATTCACACAGTTGTTTATATGCAAGTAGATGATAAAATCTAAACATATGTCTGATTTTCACATCGTACAAAAAGGGGAGAAAAACATAAAACAGATAATGGTTAACGTGTAAGGCCCGGTTCACACGGCTTATTCACGCCGGATTTGCGAGCCGGATTGCGCTCGCAATTCCGGCTTGAATAAGGGGCGGGGGCGCGGCCCGCCGGCCCCATAGACTTCCATTATCAACGGCGCGTATTGCGCCTGGATAATGTGCATACATGAAAAAACTTTGAGACTCTCGGTTCACATATCATGATCAGAACATGTTTAAGCTGCCCACGACTTCAACGTGCATGTCACTTTCTCCTCGCCCGGCAGATTCGGCGTGCGGGTAGGAGCGACGGAATCCACTGTTCTCTATGAGAACAGTGGATTACCGTAATTACTGCGACGGATTGGCGCCGTACTGCAGAGCAAATCCAGTGCGGAGTACGGCGCCAATCCGCGGCGATATAAGCCGTGTATTTATTAGGGGATGTTCACACGGCTGATTTGGGCACTGATTTCAGCCGTACTGCGAGCCGTATTTGCGCTGCAGTACGGCTGAAATCCGTCCCTGTTATTACGGTAATCCACAGTTCTCATAGAGAACTATGGATTACACCTCCTCTCCCCGCTCGGCGAATACACCAGGCGGGGAGAAAGTGACATGTCAATTCTTTACGGCAGCCATCGTTATTGCGGGGCGAAATCTGTCCCACAATTACGTCGGCAATAAGCCATGTAAAATGTGCCTTAAACCTTGTATTTGAGTTTTTAATAAATAACATACCCAAAGAAGGAGATGCCCACTACAGTAACAATGTGGAGGGCTGTGTTTTTTTTTTTTTTTTTTGGGGGGGGGGGGGAGGGGTTAGGAAGTGGGTCATTTAAAAAAAAAAAAAATGTTACATGTCACTTTGTATTTAAAAAAAATAAATAAATCTGAAACCTTACAGTTTTTGAGGCCACAGAGCCTAATAATTAGCCGAAATTTTATGACGAGTGACACCAATTTTTAACAATTCACAAATGGTCACTGCTCCCTTCCTTACTCTCAGTAACCAATGACTTCTTCCCAGGACACAGAGTATGCCTAGAAAATACTCCCATAGAAGTTGGGGAGTCAGCTCCTGTTTGCATGTTACCATGCTCCATGTAGTTGCTGTAAAGCCTACCTCTGCTGGTAATCCTGTACTATATTTGACGTATATTTGTGGCATGGCTTCGGTATGGAGTGGACTAATTCCACTCGCTCACTAAGCCAGCTCCATGCATGGTACATACGAGTAAACCAGAAATAGCGATAAATCACTGAATGGGACCAGCGCTTCGAGGTAGAAAAAAGTGCAAAAGATTTATTGAGTGCTTACATGCCCACACATGTCATGGTACTGAAAAATACTTAAAATCCAACGCGTTTCTGGTGCTGCATCGCACGGCCGTGAACAAGAGTGCGATGCAGCACCAGAAACGCGTTGGATTTTAATTATTTTTCAGTACCATGACATGTGTGCATGTAAGCACTCAATAAATCTTTTGCACTTTTTTCTACCTGGAAGCGCTGGTCCCATTCAGTGATTTATCGCTATTTCTGGTTTATGCGGCTCGTGGTTGGAAGCCTGGGTATCGTGCGCTACATACCAGCGTGAAAGCAGAAGGAGTTCAGGTGCTATTTGATTGGCGTCTAGCGGTGAGTGCCTTTTATCCACTACAGAGACTTTGCTTTATTTTGTGTACGTACGAGTAACAAGTGTTGAATACAGCCACTAGTGTGCGGAATCGGAGATAACTGATCCTTGACTTTTAATCCCTTAGGGGCCGTTCACACGGCTTATTTCAACGTGGATTGGCACCGTACTGCGCGCCGGATTTGCGCTGCAGTACGGTGCCAATCCGTCGCAGTAATTACGGTAATCCACAGTTCTCATAGAGAACAGTGGTTTCCGTCGCTCCTTCCCGCTCGGTGAATCCGCCGGGCGGGGAGAAAGTGACCTGCACATTATCCATGCGCAATACGCGCCATGGATAATGTAAGTCTATGGGGCCGGCGGGCCGCACCCCTAACCCCGCACCCGCCCCTTAGTCAAGCCGGAATTGCGAGCGCAATCCGGCTCAAATAAACCGTGTGAACTGGGGCTTAGATGTTGAAGTAAAAACATTGGCTGCATTTAAGGGATTAAGAAAGGGTGTTGTGCACCATTCCATTGCCTGATTGGCTCTCCCTATGAGATCACAGGTTGCCGACCAGTTTTTGTGACATCTGGGTCCATAGGTAGGGAGATAATAGGAGAGCAAGTATCATACATTAGTCTGCAACATTACTACTATTGTAGAACAGTGTAGAAGAGATTGCACCACTAGTGGCCATTGCAATTTTTTTTATTCTATCCCTCAAATAACTGGTATTGTCAATGGTACTATTTAAAAAAACAAACCAAAAAAAAAAACGCTTGTCCCACAAAAAAACAAGCTTTCATACAGGTGACGAAAATATAAAAAAGTTATGGCACTTGGAAGGTGGGGAGGAAAAAAACAAATGCAACATTAACAAAAAGCTGTTTAAGGGGTCAAAAGAAGCTCAGACAACAAGGCTGCCCCCATTGTCGGGTATATGCAATAGAATTTAAAAAAAAAACAAACATATATATATATATTCTATTTGCATAAGTTCCTCCTTTTATGTCTACTGGAAAATCTCAGCTTGACTCAGACACTGTCTGAAAAAAACTTTAAGTCTACACAGCACAGGTCTTCTGTCAGATTTTCGGTCGTTTTTAGGGCTTGTCCCCATGGCAAGGGTTATTGGTCTGTTTTTCAAATGGTTTGTGGCTTTAAAAACCGTCTGTAAAACGACATTCATCCCTTCGCCATATACTTTAATAGAAAATCCATGCAGCAGTCCCCACTGCACTGATTTTCCACCGGACGGTTTTTTACTTTGCCAGCGGTCTGAAAATCTTAGAACATGTTCATTCTTCAGCCCGGTTTTCAGCTAGAACATGTGGGTGCGAAGGGGGACGGCTTGAACCGCTGAACAAAGCAGTCCCTCTGCATGACCAGACTAAATACCGGTCGGGAAATCCGAAAAAAAAAACTTTCTAGTCGGTTTTCATAGCTGGCAGTTTTAGATACATGTTGTAAAATCTGCCAGAGTCCGGCAGGAAATTTACTGTTGAAGTCTATGGCTATGTTTACACAGCACAGGTTTTTTGTCAGATTCTGTGGTTTTTAGTATTTAGAAACCTCAGAAAATCTGCCTAATAACTTTTCACATAGACTGCCTGAAAAACCTAAACTAAAAACCACCTGAAACTTGTCAGAAACCCAGATGCTTTGGACAAAATACTCCGGTTCAAATGAGTTTTTCAGTTTTGGTTTTCATGATGTGTGGCCTTAGCCAAAGACTTTAAACTCTGGTATGGTAATAACCAAACTAGAGATGCTGGTCTGCATTTCGTTGTTTAAGAGAATTTGTTATTAAAGGGGTATTGCCACCTCGGACATTTATGGCACAATCTTAGAACATGCATGGCTCTCTCCATTCAGTGGAAGCTCCAAGTACAAAGATGGGGGAGACGTCTGTTCCCAGAATAGATTCACTTCCCAGCTCTGGGACCAGCACCTATTAGAATGTAGGGATATGTCATAAATGTGTGTACTATACACTGATAAGATGTTATATTGGGGCTACTAATGTAGCAAGGGATAGTAACTTTCTCTTGAACAGGAACGAGATACCAAAGATCCTTATTTTCAAAGAAGCCATCAGGGCTACATTGTGGCAGGGATTTAAGCCTGTGAAAATACAAATTACAAAGCAGTTTGAGATTTAACAGCATGATCTGAAGCAAATATTAGGAAATGTTCTGCTAATTGGTTAACTTGTAAATTTGTTTCTTTTTAGAGTAAAGACCAGTTGCTTCAAGCTGACCTGCAGTCTCCTGTGTCACAGCTTGCTACAAAGGTACGTCTTTCATGGTTCCCTGTCTGATACTTTCTTTCACTTGGCAATCAATTTTCTTGTAATGTATTTAGTTTATAATATTTACAATTTCCTGATCATGTTTAAGTTTTTGTGTAGGAGTACCTACCCTGTGTCCCCGAAAATAAGACCGTGTCGAGCTAAGAATTAATTTTAGGGTATGTTTTTTTTTTTTTTCTATGAACAATAATTCACATTTATTGTTGAACAAAACGTCAACATGTATTAATATACTGTAGGGATTTCATCACAAACATCAGCAGAAGCAGCCAAACTCTGAATTGCATAAAAAAATGCACTATGTCTTATTTTTGGGGAAACAGGGTATGTAGTAGGTCATTTGATAAATGGCTGCTCACAAAGGGCTCATCTACATGGTATAGTTTTACAGTCTGATTTTCACACAGATTTTGAAACCAGCGAAAATTCGACTGTCAACCATCCCCATAGACCTCAATAGAAAATCAAAGCTGTAGTCTACACAGCTTGGATCTACTGAGGTTGAATTTCAAAGATGACGGAGAAAAATGTACTGTTCAATGTTATATGGGCCGGCCGAATCCAAAACCTGACCGGACAGTCCTCCTAAAAAATGTAAAATACCACCTGATTCTGTTATAGAAAAAGACTGGTATTTTACAGTTGCTGTGTGGCCGTACTAAATGTTTTGCTGCTGTGACCAGTGATGAGCGTTTGTGTAAACTATCATTATCGGATTGATAGTCGATATCGTCCATTATCATGCCGATAATAGGTAATCGCCGATGACCATTAAAGTCTATGGGAGAGGAACAACAGCTTCATTCTTACACCCCAACAGGGCTGGAGAAGCTGGAATTAACATCCACAACAGCAAACTGGATACGTGCTACATCTTAGGCAACACAATTAGGCAATAAGAGTCACAGAAAAAAGATTTAGTCACAAACTATTCACTATCCCTGTCTTGTACCACATCATGACCCTTTAACCTGCATGACCCACAAATTAAAAAGTACCAGAAGGCAGTATTACTTAAACCACCATTTTAGTTGAACTGGACATTGACTATACCTGTCCTGTACCACAGCATGACCCCCAAACCTGTCTGACCCACAGATGAAAAAGTGCCAGAAGAAAGTATTCTTTGAACTACCGTTTTAGTTGAACTGGACATTGACTATGCCAGTCCTGAACCGCAGCATGACCCACATATTAAAAAGTGCCTGAAAAAGGAGTCTTTGAATCACCATTTTAGTTGAACTGGACATTGACTAACCCTGTCCTGGACCGCAACATGCAGGTTACATTAACCACTGAAAAACAGATTGGTGATGCTGTTCGTTACTGACGACACCGATCCAGCGATGACAGGCCTGACGGTCCTGCAACCGACAATCCGCTGGCTTGCGTGTTGTCGCCAGCACTGGAAGGAGCACCTTCTCTCGTACCTCTACCTCCATGTCCTACACCCCTCTTTGCTCGCTTACCACCTGCAGTTCGCTCCATGTTCAGAAATAAAAACTCTTCCATACCTTTTACATTTTTATATCAGTCTCTTATTGAAAGACGGCAAATCACAGCTATTCTTAAATCCCACTAATTTCCAACAGCCAACTAGGATTAGAAACAGAATTTTTTCTATCGAATACCTGTGTTCTTCCTTCAGTCCCTGAGATTTACAACTGCCCAGTAGGACTAGCAGTTGATAGTTTTCAACAAACTATCGTACAAATGCACGGTTAGCTCCAAACGGAGATGCACTGAGTGAAATAGAAGTATTAAGTTATATGGATTAATATGGCGGCCTTCGCACCACTGACAACAGGCGTAATTTACTATCAAATATGTATAACAAAATATGCGTGCAACAGAGCTATTTGCGGCAAACAGACACACAGACTTCAATAAAACTATTTAAAAGTTATAGGGACAAGTTATGCCGGTTTTTGGGAACATTGACACGCAGTGATAGAACTGAACAAACAGGGACAATTTCAATTCCTAGAGGTCTGCTGACCAAAAAAGTGATAAACAATTCTTTTTTTTTTTTTTAATTGAAGATCACAGAGCAGACTGAGCTGCAAAATATCTTCCTTTCAAATGCTTCTCCGGCCGCACCCTTAGGCAATGTTCACACGGCTTATTTCAGAATGTATTTACATCGGATTGCCGATCGTAAATACGTTCTGAAATCAGTTGAAAATCAGTTGCAAATAAGTGCCACTAAGTGTGGCACGTATTTGTAACTGATTTCCCGACTGATTCACCATCTCCAATCACTGTAGGTGGTGAATCCGTCCGTAAATAATTGACATGCACATTGTTTTTCCGTCCGGATTGCCGTCGTCAATCCGCGGCAGCAATCCAGCACGGAAATATGCGTCGTGTGAACGACGAGCCGTATTTTCTATTGAAATCAATAGAAAATAGGCTGTGACTTGTTTCTGACTGATTTGCTGACTGATTGACGATCGTCAATCCGTCGGCAAATACGCGGCAAAATAAGCCGTGTGAACGAGGCCTTACCCCCCACCCCCGCGGCTACACACACCATTAGATATCCTTAAAACTTTCTCTAAATAAGAAGTGAAATTCTCTAATCTAACTCTATTCTAAGCTGTAGGTGGATGGATGGTTTCTTGTATTAGAAGAGACTATCTATCAAAGCTGTTAGAACAGCTATTGGTTTAAACGCAGAGAGACATGTCCTGCTGTGAAGTGTGATAGACAGAGTATGAGCTCAAACAAGAAATGCAGTTGCATAGATAAAACGAGGTCACGTGATTTTTGCAGCCAATGAGATCCATACACTGAATACTGGTGACGTTTTACATCCTCATAATCCCTTACTGGAGCTAGTACTTTGCTATAGATATAAGACTCTCCTGTTAATAGGTGGTGCTCCACCAGACTTGATAATAGGGAGTTTTTCCCTCTTTCAGAAGCAAAAAGGGTTAAATGATGAGGATAGAAATCAGGTTTTTAAACAGTGTGTATAGAGGTTAAGAGTTATATATAATAAAAGTTACGTTTTAGTGTTTTACAGATAGAGAACCGAGAGTTTAAGTTTGCCTATGGCAAAATAGTAAATATAGTTGTACATCCTCCTCACCCCCCCTCTATCCTCGGCGCTGATTAGCATGCCGCCAAAATGATAGGAAACGCTAAAAATGGCGCGATAGTAATAGGGTTATCTGTTTGTTTGTCACCTAAAAATATTGCGTTTATCAGAAATTTCTGATAAGCCTAAAAACCGTGGCAAATTCAACTTTTGTCGATAATATCGCTCATCCCTAGCTGTGACACATTCTTATTCAGCTCAATAGGTTTTTGTTTACTGTAGGACAGCAAAGGTCCTCCAGATCGAGAGATTAAACAAATGCACAATAAACACAGTGGGATGCAAAATGGCAAATACGATTCCATGGAGCATGCATAGATGTTAATGTAAAACATACCTATGCAGTTAGTGTCTGCAGACTAGACATGCACAAGTCTCCAACTGAAAAAATACTACCGTTAGAATAAACCGGATATATCCACAGTCCAGCTCTGACTGGCCCACAGGGTAATATGGGAATCCCCCAGTGGGCTCCGGGGGTGGTATTGTGAACCACTGGACATGAAAGTATTGAGGCTGATTTTCAGGGAGAAAAGCAGAGAAAGAGAGACAGAGACCGATCACGAGAGTCGTGTACAGTAGCTGGAGGGTGGGCCGCAAGAATCTACTCTAATACTTTCACAGTATATTTTTATTATTTATTGTAGGGGTTGTGTGTTGTGTGTGTATGTTATTTAATATATATATATATATATCTAGATATATAATCTAATTACATTATCTGACATTTTTATAAATATAATATTTTAAAATAAACTAAATTTTATTATAAACAATATGTTCATATTTTTAAATGGCGCCTATACCAGAAGCATCATCCGGTAAATAAAATTTTGCTGCTGTTCCCCTTGAAATAGACAAAATACCAAACAATAATAAAATCCACAAGAAAGCTAAAAAAATATCAAAAGACCAACACAATGCAAAAAATTGCAAATTTAATATATTTGACAGAGGGCAAAGTCATTTTGTCTAGTCAAGTTGATGAGCGTGTTTAATTTCTGAATCAACTTGGTTTTGTATTTTCTGGTTTTTGCCTCTAGAGCCAGTAAATATTGCACATTTTCGGAAACGTAATTGTTAGTTTTGGGCCATTTTTAAGTAGCGAGAAATAGGTCTTAAAGGGGTTGTCTCACTACACTGAGTCATCTCGCCTCAGTCCTGTTTTCTTGGTTTCACTTTGAATTCAGGAGCGTGTTTACTGGCTTCTACTAGGTTGCAGTAGAAGCCAGGTCTGTAGCTATAGCGACCTGAGGAGCTGATGCAGCCCATACAAGAGGGGATATCTCAGAATAGGTAGGATACTGTTGATGGGCATATATTGCAAAGTGACTTGTTTTTGCAAGATCTTTAACATAAAAAGCAATTATTGTAGTGAGACAACCCCTTTAACTACAATATATCAGCTGCCTGGCCTGCAGCTTGTATATCGAAGACCTGTTTCCATATATGTTTACTAAGCTCCTGTGAGTTGATACATTTAGTACTCCTCTCCACATTTGTACACCTCCGTTTTGGGGGCAGGGCTAACACCCTTGTGTAAATGCAATGCAGACTCAGTCCGCAGGTTTGCGCCGTATACTGAATTACAATGTAGTTACAATGCGTGTACGTAGGATAGGACCTGATGTGCTACTCTTATTGCTTGAGACATCTGCCATGCTTTATGTATGTTGGTTTGTCTATTCTTAAATGTTGGATATTTATGAAGCTACCAATATTGGTGGACTGCTCCATTCCCTCAGCATGGTCCTTTTATCCCTGAAGATGCTGTGCACAGAGAATGGAGATGAGGCTGCACTTGCACAGCTACCGCCATTCATTTCATTGGCACACTCACTCTGCTGTATATGGAAGTTACGAGTAGGGAACACCCCTTTAAGGATACGTAGGGATCAGATTGTCTGTAGGTTATTACTACAAATTCTTTAGATGCTTTTGGGGATAAAGATTTTACAATATTGACTTGATAAAAGTATAATTGTATTCAGAGTTCACGCTTAGGATGCGGACATTTAATTGGCAATTGGCCACAGTGTAGAAAAGTTACAAAAAGTCAAACTATTTCCAATAGATGATGATCTGGACCAGCAATTAACTCAGAATATCCTCTTCCCCTTCACTGTTCTGTCTCTGACCATAAACTGGCTGCAGCAGGAGCCTCCTCCCTCTGTAGTAACAAACTACCCTTGACAAACCTCTGTTTGCTATAATTTATTCATGTGCTTAATGCTCCTTTTTAAGGATCTGAAGATATGTTTCGTATGGAATAGGAATACAGTGCCTGTTCCACCTGTTTGCTTTCGATTGAATGCCGAAATATTAAGGTGCTTTTTGATTTTTTTTTTTTCTTTTAAAGGGAATCTATCGCCAATTTATTTATTTTTTTTTTTACTTTCTACTAATTAAATCAAGATACTGATACATATTATTTTTCTTCTTGGCCGTTTTTATTTTGACTTTTTTTTTTTCTACTTCTGTTTAGTTTTGAGGACAATCATCTTGCCTTAGCTGCCTTCAACAGCATTTAAAAAAAAATTGACTTTCCTATGAAAGTCAATTTTTCTAGGCTTTGATCTGGGGCGTAATCACTGTGCAGGGAGGGAAGGATGGGGAGTTGTGACTATCTCCTATTGTGAATGGTGAATTCTGTGGTATCTATACACATTGGTGTCGCCTTTTAGTGTAATCAGTGGTGACTGCTGAAAAGTTCTCTAGGCTGTTTTTTTTAAATATTGATCGCGGATATGGGAAAAAAGCACAACCAAAAATACTTAAAGGGAATTTGTCATCAGAAAATAACGGAGTGTTTAACTCATGTTTTTATGCTAAACATATTTAAGCTGCAAATTGTGCCATTGCCTGTATTCACTTTTATACTACCACACCGCTTAGTCCTTCATATTGGCTACAAAGAATAAGCTAGTGACCATAGAGCATATGCTAATATCATGAATGCTTATTAGTAATTGTAGAAGCTGAACTGTTTTCTCCAGCTTAAAAATACATTTTTTTTATCAAAAGTTCTGTTGCTAGTTGGCTCACCACATCTGCTTTAATAATTTTACGGTTGTTGCCATTTAAACACCATTTAGCAAAGTAATGGTGGGGTGAAATGAGAGCTTTTTTTCCTATTGGATACAGTATATACAAGCCATGGCTGTCTAAATTGCATTCTTTCCACTACATGTGCTGCATTCCATCACCCCATCTTCAGCAGGTTTCATCATTGTTTCATCAGTACTTTGCAGCATGTTCCAGGACTCTACTTGCTCATTATCTATTTTTATTTCTGATAGCAAGGTTCCATTTTCTTTAAATGTCTTTATTTCCTGTTTTTTGACTTAAATTGCATCACCAAAAGCTCCAATCTGCAATATAGTGTTTTTTTTTTTTAATCAGCCATCACTATAACTAAAATAAAAAGACGATAAAAGAAAAGAGGAATGAATTCTGAACTATAGTTAATGACAGTGTTCTCTTTTGCCCTTGCATACTTCTGGCTCTTTGATCTCATGTACATAGAACAAGAACTATTTTTCGCTGCCCTTTGTATGCATTAGCAGCACAGCTCCTAAACATGGGACCCATTTTTTTTTTTTAACCCTTGGTGGGGGCCCCGAGAAAAAGCGGAAAAACAGGGGGTTAAGGGTTGGAGCCCCTCTCTCTGGCCTTTTTTCCATAGTTTTCATATTTAAACTATGGTTCGCTGTCATGTACGTAAAACCATGTTTGGTGGTTAAAAAACCTTGGTTTTTGGGCCCTATCTATGCGTTTAGAAACCCAAAGGGGAATAAATGGGAACCTGGGTGAATCATAAAAGGCTTGTCAAAGAAGCCACCAATTAGAAAACCCCTTTTGGATCCCTTTAAAGGGGGTTTGCGTCAAATTTACCAGGTAGGGAACAAAAATAACCGCCTTTCCTACCGCCCTTTTCCCTTTTTTTTTGAGGGTACAAGTATTACACCTACCGCCATTGTCTTCCCCTCCCACTGATGAACCGCTCCCAAAGCAATTTTTTTCGGAAAAGTACCAGATGGACGCAGGGTTTTATCACTTTCATACAAAACCGGGTTTACTTGTGTTCCTTTAAAAAATTTCTGCATCAGAAGCTGCAGCTACAAACAAAAGGAAACTGCAAGAAATTGCTGGAGCCCGGCTTTACAGCCCGTTCCTGAACCATCCATAAGGTGCATCAAGAAACTGGCGAGGCAGACAGTTTTAAATTAATCTCTTGATTTTTAATCCCTTTACCCCAACCCTATTTTGCATTTTAAGATCTTCAGAAAAAATGGATTATACATGTGGATGTTAAAGAGTTGACATTTGGGGCCCTGTTTTTGTTGGGAGGAATTGTGATCGAACACATTTTGTGTTTTGACTGGAGTACGAGGATGTAAAATGTAAGTGGGAAACCATGGGACATTTCATCGTGTTCATGCTTTGTTCCGCGGGCCCGCGGTTTTCACAAGCCTAAGGCCTTGCCCCTGACAAAAAACCGTGTTTTTCCGTTTTCGTTTAAAAACCCCTGGAAAAGACTTTCCCATCTCCCTAACTCCATGAAAAGCTCCCCCACTCTTTTTTTGCTCTTTTTTTTCCACCTCATTTGTCCATGCCGTAAAAAATTTGAGGGAGGAAAATTTTGGAGTCTTTAGAAAAAGGCCGGAAAACGTATTCTTCCCTTTCCCAAACTTTTTGCGGAATTTTTCATAAAAACTGCCAAGTTCCAACCAAATCGGTGGGAAAAATTCCAAAAAACAATTTCCCTAGTTTCTGTTTTTGGGTATAAAAAAAGGGTATTTTTTGGGAAAATTTCCTTTCAATTACCTGTGGTAATTTTATAGAATAGCTTTTTTTAAGATTTTTTAAAACCTAAACTATTTTGCGCAATAACGTTACTGGGGCCCCAAAAAGTTTTTAAAAAACCCGAAATGTTTTTTTTGGTTTTATAAAATTTTTTTAAATTTTCAATAACCTTTTGTCTAGAATTCTTTTTAGATTTTACGAAAAATCGGGTAATAACGTTTTTGGCCAAAAGTCCAAAAACAGTAACTGTTTAAAAATGTTTTTTTTAGATTATTTAAGAACGTTATTTTTTTTTTTTTAATTCACAACATGTTTTTTTCTTTTTAAGATTTTTACGTAAAAGTACTGGTGCCTCGGGGCCCAAAACAAAAAAAGGTTTTTTTTTTTGTATTAACGGATTTTTGGCCAAAAACCTTTTCGTTTTGGACAAAATTTTTTTTTTTTAAATTTTTGGGCCCAAAAGGTTGACAATAAAATTTTTTTTACATGGTGTAATGGGTTTTTAAATTGAACTACCTATTTTTAAATTTTATGTAAAAAAAGTATTTTGCGTAACAAAAAAGGGGATTTTGGGTTATAAAATTTTTTAATAAAAATTTTAATAATTTCAGACGCCCAAAACCAGGAAATTTTACACCAATGGAAAACAGTTAATAAAGAAGAACCAATTTAACAATAACTCCACTTTATGGTGAATTTAACCCAAGGGTCTTAATTGTGCTCTTTTGGCGCGCGGGCCCCCCCCCCCTCCCCCCCCACGTTTTACCCTTCCGCCCATTTTCGAACCTTTTAACAACCGGTTTTTTGTATGCTGCATTTATAATAAATTTTGACTCTACATAATTAATGTTAAAATCTTAAAAACAAATTTGAATAAGGATCAAACATTCTACTATTTTTTTCCCCAGAGGTTCTCATCTGGTGCTAATAGTTTAAATTTGCTTCCGTTGGTGCCACAGTTGCATGAAGCCGCACTTACCTTAACCCTATGAACGTGAGAAAAAACACTGAGGTGAAATCAGGAAAAACCCCGCTTTGTTCAATGTTAAAGGGTTAATGTATTTTTCCAGAAAATTGCATGAAATACACATCCAAAGTCCATGACGGTCGCTTTTTTCAAAATTTCTCCCCCTTGCCTATTCTTTTAAATTTTTGTGGGCCGCCAAAATTACAAAACCCGCCGGGGAAAAAGGCGGATCTTATATGGGGGAGATGGCTTTTTTTTTTTAAAAACCTTAAAATCAAGGGTCCTGGAAGATCCCCACCATAAAAACCTGACCGGGAATTTTAAATTGCGAAAAAAATGTTTTCAGAAAATTTTCTTTAGCTGCAGTGAAGGGAGGCTACATACAACATCATAAAAGAACAATTCAGCTCAGAACACATCACAGGGAGATAAATGAAGACTCTGACAAGTTGCTTGTTTCTGCCACTAGACAGTGGAGCAGGGAAAATATTTTTTTCTGCCATGTGTTTTGGGTTTTAGAAGGATCTGGTTGGGAATGGCCAGACGTTAAACCCCACTCCAGATTTTGTTAATTAGGCTCTTTAGGTGCCACCTAGCTCTTTAGCCCCTTCCCGACATAGGACGTACTGATTTATCCTAGTGGGAAGTGTGTTTCTACAAATTATATTCTGGTATGTCCTGCAGATTGTGCGGCCTCAAAAGCGAGCCCTGCATGATCGCAACATGGGACCAGCGGTATAATACTGCTGGCCTCATGCCGCATCACCCATGGCCGGTGTGAGCTCCAGCCACGGGTGATTGACCCTTAGCTGTCATGATCGCCACAGCTAAGGCACAGGCAGAAGGAGTGAGCTCCTCCTGCCTGTAACCGGAACAGCAGCTGTGGCCCTTGGGGAAAAGTGGGGGAAAAAAAGTAAAACACAAAAAATTAAAATCACATACACCGCCCTTTACAAACGCCAATCACCCCAAAAAAAGATAAAAAAAAAAATTAAGTAATCATATTTGGTATCACCACGTGCGTAAACAATCTACCCTATAGACCTGTTGTGTTAATGAAGTCACGATTTTTGTTCATCCCTCAGCACATAAAATGGAATAAAAAATTATCAAAAAGTTGTATAACGCCAACGTTGTGCCAATTAAAACATCCGTTCATCCCGCAAAAAGAGCCCTTGCATAGCTCTGTATATGGAAAAATAAAAAAGTTATGGCTATTGGAATATAGTGATGCATGATATGGTTTTAAACAATAAAAACACTTTACAAAAAATAAAGTGCTTCAAGATAAAAAAAAAAAAAACTATATAAGTTTGGTATCGCCGTAATCCTCTCAAACCAGGGAGTAAAACTAACTGGTCATGTATACTTCACGGTGAGCCCTGTTTTAAAAATAAAATTAAACTACTGGAATTGCTGCATTTTCTTTGTCCTGCCTTCCAAAAGACAGATTTAAAACCAATCAAAAAGCTTTGTCCCCCCAAAAGATGATACCAATAAAAACGTCAACTCATCCCATGGAAAAAAGCCCCTACACATCTACATACACGGAAAAATAAAAAAGTTATGGCGATGCAAAAAAACGTGTTTTCCTTTTTGAAAAAAAGTATTTTGTGTAAAAGTAGTAAAACATAAAAAAAAATACAAATTGGGTATTTCTGTAAGCGATACAACCTGCTGAGTAAAGCAAGCCTGTCATTTATACCACACGATGACTTCTGTTAATAATGAAAGTAAAAAAACTCTACCAGGATTTAAGGTTTCACGAAAACCTTCATAAAAGTGATCAAAGCGTCATAGGCACCCCATAGTGGAACCATTAAAAATGTCAACTCGGCCTGCAAAAAACAAGCCCCAAATCAGCTCTGTATACAGAAAAATAAAAGTTATGACTCTCAGACTGACAACATAAAAATGCAGTTTTTTATAAACTCATTTGTATTGTGTAAAAGTATTAAATCATAAACTATACAAACTTTATATCATTGTAATTGTACCGACCCTTATTGTAAAGCTATGTCATTTGTACCGCACAGCGAACGCTGTAAAATTGAAGCCCAAAAAACAATGGTGGAACTGCGGTAATCCCCCCCCCCCCCTTTTTTTTTTTTTTTTTTTTTTTATGGCCCAATTCTTAAAAATAACAAAAAAAAATTTGGAACACCTGTGCACCCAAAATACACCCCTAGATGAGATCAATGAGGGGTGTTGAATCCAAAATGGGGTGAATTCTGGTAGGTTTCACCTGTTCTACTACTTTGCAGGCTTTGCAGAGGAGGCATGGCACCCACCAAAATCTGCGTTCCAAAAGCCAAATAGCATTCCCTCCTTGTACACCCTGCCATGTGCCCAAACAGCCGTTATTTATGGTGGTTTCTAATGTAAATGCCACTTAAATCCTTTTCAGACCTGGACTGGTACCTAAAAAATAAAAAAGTAAAATAAAATGTACTTTTCAAATTTTCTTGAAAATGTGAAAAATACTACTAAAACTCTAAACCCCATGATTTTGTAAAAAAAAAATGAAAACATTTAAAAATTGATGCCAACCTACAGTGGACATATGTTAGATGCTAGTTATAACCTGTTTTGAGTGGAATAATCTGTTACATGCATACATTTTTGAAGTTTGAAAATGGCAAATTTTTCATGATATTTTATTTTTCACAAATAAACAAGGATTGTTTGGATCAAAATTTCTTACTAAAAGCACAATTATTAAAGCACAATGGGTCACGAGAAAACAATCTCTTAATCACATGAAAAGGTAAGTGTCAGTTATTCTCACATAGTGACACGCATCTGATTTCAAAAATGGGGCTCTGTCAGGAAGGCCAAAACTGGCTGCAGCGTTAAGGGGTTAACAAAGGTTTGAGCTCTTGAGGCATGACTTCTCTAGACTGAGAGCAAGAGAGCCAGAACAGGTGTTGCTAACCTGTGGAAGTCCAGATCAGAGAACACTGGTATGAACGCTATTGTTTGCGGTACTGTGCAGTAGGTTCAGGCCATGGTTAGTGAGGGACCGTAAAGGGGTTGTCTCGCTACAAGGATTGCTTTTTATGTTAAAGATCTTGCAAAAACAAGTGACTGTGCAATATATGTTCAATAACAGTATCCTACCTATTCTGAGATCTCCCCTCTTGTATGGGCTGCATCAGCTCCTCAGGTCGCTATAGCTACAGACGTGTTGACTCTCTCATGATAGGCTGCCAGCACTGGTTGCTATAGCTACAGACCTGGGTTCTACTGCAGCCTAGTGGAAGCCAAAAGACACACCCCTGAATTCAAAATGAAGCCAAGAAAACAGGACTGAGGTGAGATGAATCAGTGTAGTGAGACAACCCCTTTAAACTGTGCTGCAATCCGCTATCACTCTGGAATATGTGTCCATTAACAGTGTCCTACCTATTCCTAGATATCCCCCCTTGTATGGGCTGCATCAGCTCCTCAGGTCGCTATAGCTACAGACCTGTTTGACCTCTCCTGATGCCAGCACTGGTTGCTATAGCTACAAACCTGGCTTCTACTGCAGCCTAGTGGAAGCCAGTAAACGCGTCCCTGAATTCAAAGTGAAACCAAGAAAACAGGAATGAGGTAAGATGAATCAATGTAGTGAGACAACCCCTTTAATGTTCGGTTCGAGGCTAGGTGGCCTAGATTTTGTTCTATCTTGTACACGGACTTGTAACTGTGTTCTGAAAGATGAATAAAGCTATCCGAGATGAGTTTCAATCCTCACTAGATCATTGGAGTAAGACGTGTTGCTATACAATTGAAAGGAAAATCCAGTACTGTAGGGCCACCTCTTACTTAGATAAAATATGACTTGCAGTTGGGCATGGAGTCATACAGATTTCATATGAAATTCTGCACCACTGTGGTTCACAGATGTTGCAACTGAGCCTACAGAACCTGCATACTCATAGGTCACTGCAGGTGGTGTCCCAACTAATCCTGTACATTCTTGATTGACAGCAAATGTGGTCTGCAGGCAGGCAAAAGAGGTGTTGCAAAATGGAGGCTATATTTCTGGGAAAAAGTGCTGAAAAATGTCATGGGAAGGCCATGTCATGAGGCGCAACAAGTGTCCATGCAGGATGTCCTACAGGGCTAAGCAACTGATATATGCAATGGTTCCCCATATCGTCACACCAGCAGTTGGGGCAGTGTGCCTCAAATGCAGGATCAAAACACTGACCACCAGAACACGATCACTGTTTCATCTCAGTTAGTACCTAGATTCATCACTAAAAGATGATACAGTTCCAGTCCGTAGCAGTCCAGATTTTTTGTTCTTGACACCACTGAAAACAAAGGCAACAGTACCCAGTTGTCAATGGCTGGACACATAATGGATGCCGTGATGCCAAATTACCTTCTGCTAAGCAACTGGAAATGGTCTCGGCAGAGACGGGGGGTGTTATGAAGGTGCCATCTGTTTTTAGATGCTGGACAAGGAAACTATGGGAGCTGCTCATGATTGTCAGCGGATCAAATGATTCTCTTTACTGGTGGTCTGTCTGTGCTATCTGGAGCCAGTTTGCTGTGCGTGTGTGTCCTCACATACCACTGCTCCCGACAAATTGATCAAAAAAATCCTGCTACTCCAAGTCACATTATGCGCCCCCGAGAGGTGCACCCAAAAGTTTTACAGAGCAGCAGGGGAAGCGCTTTTATGCCATCTTGTGGCAAAACCCAGTATCTTATCAGACCACACCTGCAATCATTTACATATCTACAGAGTCCTAACTCTGTCGAGTTATCCAGTAATACCACACTTCAGTAATTTCCACACACAAAAACAATGCATCCAGATTGTTCGGATTCTAAGGCAATGTTCACACGGCTTATTGCCGACGTAATTGCGGGGACGGATTTCGCCCCGCAATTATGCCGGCAGTCGTGCAGGGGGCCCCATAGATACTCCTTATTCACGGCGCGTACACGCCATAAATAATGTGTGTCACTTTCTCCCCGCCTGGCGGATTCGCCGACCGGCAAGAAGAGACGGAATCCATAGTTCTCTATGAGCACTGTGGATGACCGTAATGACTGGGACGGATTCCAGCAGTATTGCAGCGCGCAGTACGGCTGCAATCCGTCCCAGAATAAGCCATGTGAACGAGGCCTAATTGTCTCATTAATTGCCGCAGCTTTCTGCCGTGGCTTTCAGGTATCCCTTACCCCTTGTTAGAGAACAGTACTACAATCAGCTATTTTTTGTTTTTCTTTGGTTGATTTTTGGATTTGAAATCCAGCCTCCGAAAATCCTAGCTATGTAGACAACCGCTCGGATTTTCTATTGAGGTCTATGGGGATGGTTTACAGTCAGATTTTAGCGGATACTGAATCCACTTTCAAATCCGACTGTATACCAGTCATGTGGAGACATAGCCTTAAGTTACATTTTAATGCTTGCAACAAGCCTGCCATGTAGGAGCTTAAAGAGGTTCTCTCACTGCATTGATTCATCTTACCGCAGTCCTGTTTTCTCAGTTTCATTCTTGAATTCAGTGTATACTGCCTTCTACTGGCCTGCAGTGATAAGCTGCTGAGGACCCCGGGTCTGTAGCTATAACGACCAGTGTTGGCAGCCTATACAAGAGGAGATATCTAGGAATAAATAGGACGATCTATGCAATGCTACAACCAATTTAACCCCTTACAGACATTGGACATATGAGTATGTCCTAATGCTGGTAAGGGGCTTTGTAGCTACATAGCTGGCTGCTTATTACATCTAACAACTGCCGGTAAGGGCCAGTTCACACGGCTGATTGCCGGCGTAATTGCGGGGACGGATTTCGCCCCGCACTTACGCCGGCTGCCATGCAGCGGGGGCGGGGCAGGGGGCCGGCAGCTCGACAGTCATTAATCACGGCGCGTACACGGCGTAAATTTACATGTCACTTTCTCCCTGCCTGGCGTATTCGCCGAGCGGGGAGGAGAGACAGAATCCATAGTTCTCTATGAGAACTGTGGATTACCGTAATGACAGGGACGGATTTCAGCCGTACTGCAGCGCAAATACGGCGTGCAGTACGGCTGAAATTCGTGCACAAATCAGCCGTGTGAACGAGGCCTAACAATGCAGGATGGAGCCGGCACCGTCTTGACCTGTTAAACCCACAAACATGGCCGTTCCATGGCCATTACGCCGATCATACAGGAAGTAGTAAAATTGCCTTCTTTGTTCAGCCTATTGCATTGTATTACAATGCATTAGGCTGTAGAAGCAATCGCGCACCCTAGCGGTGAAGCACCCTAGAGGGACTAAAAATTTAAGTAAATAAAAAAAATTGTTTGAAAGTGTAATATATAATATGTTTTCAAATCACCCCACCCCTTTTGCCATTTTACACATAAAAAATATTAAATAAAGTTTCAGACGCTGCGATACCAAGTATGCGTAAAAGTCCTATCATCATTTATCCTGTACACTGAACACTGTAGAATAAAAAAATTCCAAATAGCAAAATTGCTTGAGCAAAAAAGTTGCATGTATTCCAAACTGGTATCCATAAAAAAATACAATTCAGCCCGCAAAAAATGCCCCTCACTCAAGTCTGTAGGTGTTAGTACAAAAAGTTAATGGTCGCGGAAAATGTCGCTGTGGCAAAACTTGCCGGATTCGTATCAACCTGTAGAATTCAGATAGTATCATTTTTAACGGAGATTGAATGCCATTAAAACTCCTGTGAAAGTGTCTTTTTCACATTTTGCCCACTTAGATTTTTTTTGCGGTTTCCCAGTATATTCTATGGTACGGTGATTGACAACATTAGAATGTACATCTTGTCCCACAAAATAAAAACCCTCATTTGTCTATGTGAGTGGAAAAATAAGAGTTAAGGCTCTGGGAATAAGGAGAGGGAAAAACAAGCGTGACAAAAAAGGGCTCAATCAGGAAGTGGTTAAAGGGGTTGTCCCACCATACACATTGAAGGCATATCGATATGCCATTGACATGCATGCTGGGATAACCCTTTTAGCCTGAGTTTGAGAAAAAAAGCAAAATTACTAGATTTTCTAGTTGTGATTTTTATTTTATTTTTTGTATATATATTTTCATCTGTGTTTATGCAGTTTTAATGCAATAGAGTTGCATAACTGATACAATTTTTAGGAGTGTTCAAGTAGTATGCCTTGCATAACAGTAGAGAACTGGAACAAATAATATTTATTTTCTAGAACAGCAAGCTATTCCTTCCAGTAAGACAGTGTACATAAGCATGAAGTATCTGGGTGAACACTTGTGAGAAATGGTTAAGGGCGGATATTCATTTCTTTTGGAATTTCCTTCTTTGTTATGTTTATATGTTGCAAGTTAAAAGCCTTCTATTAAAAGAAAATTTTGTAGTTGTGTATAAACTTACAACTGAAATCTTTTCAACCATTTATCGGATGCATGTTGCTTGACCTTTTTCAATTTAAAGAAAGCAAATCATAATTTTTCCTAGATAGGAGATATTAATCGTTAAGGAAACTTGACACATAACCGGCCAAACCCTTTTCCATATTTTGTATTTTATCAATTCAAAGATAAAATTGTAAAGAATAGCTTAATGCTTATTTTACTCTGATATGTTGATTTATGAATTCATTTCTGATCTTAGTGTTTGGCTTATTTTATGCCTTAAAATCTGCTAAACCTGTAAGATTAATACAGCAATTTTCTATTTCAGCTGCTACATGAAGGTCCTGTCAGCTGTTCACACTTTGGGCCACATGTATGAAAACTGTCTAGTTCTAAAATCCACTTTGTTGCCCATAGCAATCAATCAGAGTGCCCCTTTTGTTTGTCCAGAGCACTATATGAAATTAAAGGGGTGCTCTGATTGCTATGGGCAACACATTTAGCTTTAGATCTAGACCATTTTCATACATGAGGCCCTTTGTGTTTTTTCTACCTTTAGGCTATGTTCATACTGCTTAAAATGGGCCCTATATCGGTCCGTAATTACGCGCCGGAGTGCGCAAAGAACGGGCTGAAAACGGCCCATTCATTACGGTAATCCTCAGTTCTCATAGAGAACTATGGATTACGTCTCCTCTCCCTGCTCGGCGAATATGCCGCTGGGGGAGATAAGTGACATGTAAATTACCAGCGCCGCTGGTAATGAAGGTCTATGGGCCGGCGAAGTGCCGACCCCCCCCCCCCCCCCCCTCACTCCTCCGCTCCCGCCCCGACTACCCGGCGTAATTGCGGGGCGTAATTATCTCCCGCAGTTAAGCCGTGTGAACATAGCCTTACTGTACAAGTTAGGAAACTTCCTAACCTAAACACCAAACCTCTCTGTAGGGGTGCATTAGTCGTACAGAACCCAAAGTGTCCTTTTGTCCAGTTCACACAATAAATTATGAAATGGTACAGTAGACTACATTATTTTCATAGAAAAATTAAAACGACAAATAAAAATATATTGCACTATATGACTTTTCAGACATGAGCTTTTTGTAACTTGTCCACTAAATAGATTATGGCTGATGGATGCCTGACAGTGGTATCTGTCACCTGTAGTCTGTAATCGTATCCGCTTAATAGACACGTCATGAAAAAGCTCACAAGGTATCTGTTGAACAGATCTCATAAGTCTATGAACGTCAGATGCCTCTGTTAAAGTATACAGCAGGAGCTTTTCCTTACATTAAGTGGGAGCATAAAACTTCGCGTGTACCAAGCCTAAGATGCTGGGCCAATTTTATGAACTCTTCGAAAGAGTCACATAAAATGTTCAAAAGTAAATGTCTATAAAATAACCTGCTCAATAAGAAAGTACTGTCATGCAATAAACAGCAACATTCAACCTTACATAGATTGATCAAATCCAGACGCTTGTTTCTGTGTATCAGCGGTTTTGAAATCTCAAGGTAAGTCTTTTTTTACTCAGGCACAGCCATGACCTTGTGGTTTATACATAATATACATATTTTCTACCTATGAAACATAGCGCAAAAAGGTTGACAAACACCGGTAGCGGTCACATCCTGTAAAAAAAATGAGGTTCCTTGTGTTATTTATGAAAACTTTCTATACCATGCTGTAACTTTCCATCTTAGAAACTTTACCCTAAAGGGATGATGGCACAATTTAAAATACTTTATCCTACAGATAGTAGACATGAAAAAATGATCAATAAAAAAATCTACTAAAAGTCTATAACACTTAAAACTTGCAATGTTTAGCAAAACCACCAGCGTGGAAACGAACCAGGTCCAAAAAATCTGTTAAAACGTAGTCTTTCATTAAAGTCTTCATAAAATTGATAAATAGTAGGAGCATCAGTGGCATTGTAGGAGCATCCACACCGACGCGTTTCGGGAGATTCCCTTTCACGCTTTGAGATCGGTGTGGACGCTCCTATTATGTATTTATTGTTTTTTGGGGGTTTTTTGTGAGGAATTTAATTAAAGGCAAAGGGCCACATGTATGAAAACGGTTTTGGTCTAAGACCTTCTTTGTTGCCCATAGCAACCAGTCAGAGGGCCCCCTTTCATTTCATATAGTGCTCTAGAAAAAATTAAAGTGGGGGTCTGATTGCTATGGGCAACAGAGAAAGTCTTCGACCAAGACAGTTTTCATACATGTCCCCCAAATTTTCAACACATTTTTTGGACCTGGTTAGTTTCCATGCTGGTAGTTTTGCTAAACAAAACAAGTATAGTGAAATGGGCTTCTTTGATCCATTTGTTCCTCGATCCTGTGTCCACATTATAATCGCATATGGACAACTGGTAAGACCTTTCTTTTTCAAATGACTTAAAACTTGCAAGGTAAAGTTCAGTAACTACGACTACCCCAACAGAAGGAATCATTCTATCCTCACTGTATTAATTCCATTGTAATAATTGAGCTTCAGTTACCTCCTATTATTTCTGACAATGTTCTTTTGTTCCATCTATGCTGCTCTTATTTTTAAATCAACATTGCCTTTTTCCCTTATTTTTCTTAGATCATGTTTATTTAATAATTTGGACATGGGTTTATTAGCAACTTTTATTTTTATAAAAGTACATATGCACTGTATAACGTGCACATATGAAAAATGGGTCACACTTGTGTGGTGGCTATGCAGTTAATCCCTTTTTGTTCAGAGTGCCGAAGCCTGATGGTGTTTCAAGTGGCCTTATAGCGAGCACCTTGCTGAGGAGATGTGTAGCAATAATATGATACAATGCATTTCTTGCAAACCAAGGATCATTTTAAGCCTCTGTTTACATGGTGTTTTATTATCCCAACTGTGGTAACCCAGCCTAAGGCACTATAAAGGATTTTTCAAAGCTTTCGAAAACTCGTCCACTGACCTAAAATGAAAACCAAAATCGGGAAACCTCATTCTCCAGCAGCTGGTACTCTAGTATTCCCTTTCAGCAGTCATATGCCATATGTATAGACACATGACCAATAAGGCATCGATTGGTTCATATTTGTCTGGCAGTATCTAACTATCCTTGTTTCACAAGCCATTGGCACGATCTCAATATTGGTGCAATGCCCTACCGCCAAAGGAACTCTCTTTTTCAGCAGGAGGCCATGTGTTGGGGCTCCTTACTCTACAATCTCTGCGCTGTGTAAGTGCTAGTCACTGAGATTTCACACACTGGTAAGTAAGCCGCTAGAGAGATAACAGAGGGCAGACGTGTTATGACACATTTTCTTCTCTTCATCGGTCTTCACTGCCACTAATGAGAATTGCAGGGTATACTTTTTCTCTATGGCCTAAAGAGCAGCCTTAGATTTCAGGGCTTGTCTATGCAACTACAGCACTTTCTGTTCATTGTCGGCCCACTCTCCATCTGTTGTCGATCTCTCTTTGCTGTTTTAGAGGCGACTTCCCAGGTATGCACAAAGTCCAGGTATGCTAGACTACGTGTCACCTGCCAGGAGGCCATTTATTGTCTGGAAGTCTGGGTTTTTCCCCACAGCATCTCTAAAATTGTCCCCCCAGTGGACTACATGTAGCATCCATGGCTCACGAGGACAGGTCTGGCAGCAAAACATTCTATTGATACCAAATGTTGGTAACCATTTTTAAGAGCAGGTAACACATGGTCACAACAGATTTCTTATGCGTTCTTGCACAGTTCAATGGCTACCTCATTTCACACTATTTACTCACAGGCTAAAATAGCAAAATTGCCACACTTCTTGGAAAAAAAAAATATATCTTTAAGTTAACCTGTCTTGCGTGCAAAAAGTACTTAAAGGTGTGATCTCACCAGTGCCATTCAGTGCTGCATGTTGGCTCACAGCTAGCTGTCCTATAGGATAAGGAGGGTGCCACTTGTGGCTGTCCTCCCCATTCATTTCTTTGGGGGTTGAGAATATAACCAAGCATGCTGAAAAGTTCTAGTGGGATCATCCCTTTAATTTCCTCATACATCTACACAATTGGATCCTATACTGTACAGTATACATCTGTATGTTTTCTGGTGTATGAAACTTTTAGTCTGACATAGGTCAATCATAGTGTGAACAGAGCTAGTAATTATTGGTTCTTAGGGCACATAGTAGAGTATGCACACACCTTTCTATTTAGATCTGACACCTTTTATCAAGCTTAGCTGTTATGGCCACCTTACTTTAGACAGCCATTGCTCCCGATTCCACCTCCTTCATAAACATGGAACCTCAGGTTGGTAGAGCAGCAGCTTATTTCTTGTGTTAATCTGCATATTCTCCTTTATAATGCAGCCTCAGACTATTTTGACTCGGCAAAAAAGCATTTTCAGCCACACAACTTATTAGAATTCAGTATACATTAATCATTCCAAAACAGACCTATTGTAGACGTCATCATTTATATTCCAGTCAACCTGTTAAATATTAGAGTTTATATTATAGGGATGTTCTGCAATACATAGTATCAACTATACCATGCAAAGCCTTAAAGGGGTTGTCAGACTTAAAATAAAAAAAAAATCAAAACAAATATTTTAAAATAAAAAAAAAATACTGATCTTTGACATAGTTCCAGTGCTGATGCTGCTGGCATCCCATTCCTCATTCCCTTGGTATCACCAGTCAGGAAGTAAATGGAGTGAGAATGGTGATTTCGGTGGAATGACCCATGATTGCTTAAGCAACTGATGGGCTGCAGTGGTAACATGCTCGAGAAGTGGGAAGTGAAAAAACTGGGGGAACATGTGTGTGATTAAGGCCATGTTCACACGGCTTAAAATGGGCTGTATTTTGGTCCATAATTACACGCCGAAGTGCGCACATTATGGGCTGAAAACGGCCCATTCATTACGGTAATCCACAGTTCTCATAGAGAACTATGGATTACGTCTCCTCTCCCTGCTCGGCGAATACGCCGAGGGGGGAGATAATTCACATGTCACTTTCTAGCGGCGTATACGCGCCGCTAGCAGTCATTGTCTATGGGCCGGCGAGGTGCCGGTCCCCTGCGTCCGCCCCCGGCCACACGGCGTAACTGCGGGGCGTAATTACGCCCCGCAGTTAACCCGTGTGAACATAGCCATACAGTATAAATCTACACTACTAAACAAAAGCACATCTACTCTCCATAAAGCCTTTTCCATATGTTTGAATTATTGCACAAAAAAATAGAAAATAGTTTATAAAACTTCATTTTTTTTTAATGTTGCAGGCAAGACCACACAAAGTATTGTCCCCCATAGAAAACCAAACCAGCACATAATTTTTTTTATTTGTTTTAATATTGGCATTGATATTTTATCAGTCTATTGTTAGATAATTATTTTCTAGCATAGTCGGCCATAAGTCCCAGAACTAAGTGGAGCACGTTGGTTTGTCCTTCTAAGTAATTTTATTAGTGTTAGAGCTGCTTTAGAGAATTTGCCTTAATTAGTTAACCGCATTGTAGCTCAAAGGGATGGTCAGATTAAATAATCATCAGTCAAAAAACAAGCACCAGAGAGACCTTGTTAATTCAGTGCAGTGCATGTTGTTGAGCATCTAATAACAAAAGAATAATTCCAATAGTTTTGCATATTTCAATAGTTTTGCATATTTGCTAGGTTGAGAATTTTTTACAAGCAACCATTCATACAGTTATGCGTTAACACCAATGTTGCTGATAGTACTTAAGAGGTTTTAGACTTCTGACCGCTAGAGACTTGCTGCCCTAAAACTCCAGCCGTGATCTCACTGTAAGTTAATTTCATATAATGTGGTGATCATTGAAAAGATGTCTAGATACACTGGCAATTAAAAGGGTTGTCCATGTCTTATAAAAAAAATATAATGCTCTAGGGGCTGCATTAAAACAAAAAAAAAAACTTATACTGGCCTACCTCTGGTCCGCAGTTCCAGTGCTGATTTGCCCCAGTCTTTTTTTTTTTTGTTTTAATGACGTTACTTCCAAATGGGCACATCCCCATTGCAGCCTCTGTGAATCTCATTTACATCAGACCGGTTCACATTCGAACTGTGATGTAAGTAGAAGCATGTGACTGCAGCCAATCAGAGGCTGCAGCGGTGATGCGTACATTCGCAAGTAACAGCATGTTAACAGATGACCAAGGAGAGCCAACCCGGGACTGGAGATAGGCAAGTATTGGTTTTTTTTAATGGGGTCCCTATTGCTCTATTTGTAGTTGTTGTGTTTGTTTTTTTTTTTGTTTTTTTTTTTAAACCCTGTAAGCAACCCCTTTAAGGATATAATACATACAGTAGCTCATGGTTTTTATAAATATTAAACGATATCTTTTCATGGGACAACACTGAAGATATGACACCTTGAAATAACAGTGTAAATTGGGTGTGCCCTCAAAATAATTCAACTCACAGCCATAAATGTCTAAACCGATGACCACAAATGTGAGTACACACCCAAGTGAAAATGAACAAATTATGCCCAATCTGCCATTTTCCCTCCACAGTGTTTCAAGGTGTCAGGTGTAAATGGGCACCAGGCGTGTTAAATTTGATATTGCTCTCATACTGATCACTGCAAGTTGAACATGGCACTTCATGGCAAAGAACTCTGCATATCTGAGAAAAAATTGTTGCTTTACAGAAAGCTGGCCTAGGCTATAAGAAGATTGTCAACACCTTGAAACTGAGCTGCAACACAGTAGACAAGACCATAAAGCGGTTTAACAAGACCGGACAGTCCCACTCAGAACAGACCTTGCCATGGTCAACCAAAGAAGTTTAGTACATGTGGGTAAAGGTGCTGGACTGGCCAAGCATGTCTCCTGACCTAATCCCTATTGAGCCTCTGTGGGACATCCTCAAACAGAAGGTGGAGGAGTGCAAGGTCTCTAACATCCACGATGTCATCATGGAGGAGTGAAGGAGGTTGCAGCCACTGGAATCCTGTGAAGCTCTAGTGAACTTCATGCCATAAGACAGTTAAGGCAGTGCTGGGAAGTGATGGCACACAAAATATTGACACAAATTGTCCATTTTCACAAAGAGGTGTACTCCCTTTTGTCAGCGGGTTAGACATTGATGTTTGTGTGTTGATTTATTTTGAGGATACACCAAATTTACACTGTTAGGCTATGTTCACACGGCTGATTTAAGAACTGATTCACATCGGATTTCCTACGTAAATACGTTCCGAAATCAGTTGCAAATAAGCTTCACTAAGTGTGGCACGTATTTGGAACTGATTTCCTGACGGATTCACCATCCCCATTCATTATAGTTAGTGAATCCGTCCGGAAATATTTGACATGCACATTGTTTTTGCGGCCGCAATCCGGAACGGAAATAAGTGTCGTCTGAACGACAACACGTGTTTCCCATTAAAATCAATGTAAAACGGCCAGTTACTTGTTTGTAACTGATTTCGCAGCGTATTTGCGGCCGTAAATATGGCTGCAAATCCGTTGCGAAATAAGCCGTGTGAACATGGCCTTAGGCTATGTTCACACGGCCTAAATTGGGACGTATTTTGCGTCATACTGCGCTCAATACGGGGCGAAATACGTCACAGTTATTACGGTAATCCACAGTTCTCATAGAGAACTATGGATTATGCCTCCTCTCCCTGTTCGGACAATACGGTGAGCGGGGAGAGAAGTGACATGTCAATTACCAGCGGTCAATACGCGCCGCTATTAATGAATGTTTATGGGGCCGGCAAGCTGCCGCCCTCTCGCTCTGCGGGAGCTCCCGAACACACAGCGTAATTACACCCCGCAATTTTGCCGTGTGAACATAGCCTTAAGATACGACACTTTGATACAATGTAAAGTAGTCAATGTGAAGCTTGTTTCAGTGTTCTCCCATGGAAAGACATAATACCATATTTATCAAATGTGAGGGGTGTACTCACTTTTGTGAGATATTGAATAAATTTTCAGGGAAATACCTACGTAAGAGACAGCGCAAACAACCGAGTTCTTTGGCTTGAAGGAACGCAGCACTAAACTGCTGTAGCAGTATACTACTCAATACTTGCTGCTGCCACTAACGGAGTTCACTACAATTGATCTGGATCTAACCTTAGGTGCGCGGAGACGCAACTAGACACTTAGGTGGACATGCATGAAAACTGTCTAGGTCTAAGACTTTCTTTGTTGCGCACAGCAACCAATCAGAGCACCCCTTTCATTTTTTCTGAGCGCTATATGAAATTAAAGAGAAGCTCTAGTTGGTTGCTATGGGCAATAAAGAAAGTCTTAGACCTGCAGTTTTCATACATGTGGCCCTTAGTATCACAGTTATCAAACTGTCCAATGCCCAGCAAGCATTGCAAATGGGAACTAGATCAATTAATTGGCCCTTTGTCTAAAACCTCCTGGGCAGCTGCCTGGCACTAAGCAATTGCGTCTTTTCACACCCAATGTGATATTGGATGAAAAGAAGGTACCCTAAGAACTAATATATATATATATATATATATATATATATATATATATATATATATATATATATATATATATATATATATATTGTATATATTATATATATATATATATATATAAAATATCACACACACCCTTTTTCTGTTTGTATTGCAAATTGAATGTAAGCATGATTGTTTGCTTTATGCCCAGCTAATAGTGTGATGCGCACTAGCCATTTCTGTTTGTAGTTACCCGAGGATACACAAAATGGTTGTGTTATACCAGATGCAAATTTTAGGTTAAAATAGACTTGCATAGTGGACAAAACAATACTGTTGGGGGGAAAAAATAATTATGAAATGCTGTCATTTCTACTTTAGTAAACCAATTAAATATACTATCAATATTTGATTTTAATTAGAACTTGTTAGCTGGTACATGTTGTCAGAATGACAGGCAGCATGAAAGAGCCATCAATTTCCATATCCGAGTAAGGCGAGTTTTACTGAAAGAAGGTAGAAAAAAAGCAGACTTAGTCCCATTTGACTGTTTGCTCTACTAACTAACCGTATACAATTTTTGGGCAAGATGCAGTAGCGTGGTAGACCATGCTTTCTTGTCCCACAGATAAAGTGTACATTACTGGCAAACAAAGTAAGGCTAGGTTCACCTGGCTTAACTGCGGGACGTAATTACGCCGGCACTTCGCCGGCCCATAGACAATCATTACTAGCGGCGCGTATACGCCGCTAGAAAGTAACATGTCAATTATCTCCCCGCCCGGCGGATTCGCCGAGCAGGGGGAGGAGACATAATCCATAGTTCTCTGAGAACTGTGGATTACCGTAATGACTGGGCCGTTTTCAGCCCGTAATTTGCGCACTTCAGCGCGTAATTACAGACCGAAATACGGCCCATTTTAAGCAGTGTGAACATGGCCTAAACGTTGTCCCATAGAACCAACGCAGTCCTATTTGGACTGAGGCAGTTACGTTGTGTTATCAGTCGGGGTACCGGATGGATTCCATAGACATGGCGAATAACATTTATGTGGATGGCCCTTTACTGCACCTGTCTGAGGTTCAAACAGCATGAACCAGTTGATCGATTCCATTTAAAGACAATGTGGCTTTTAATTACGGTCTTGTCTGTGTGGAACATGTAACAGAGAGAAAACCATTTATATTTTAAGAAACGACTTGGTAGAATGGACTAAAATGTGTTTTAGAACTTCCTGCTGCACAGCCCAAGAGTTCATTTATGTGGCTTTCTCCTGAGATCGTGATTTAATCTTTTATATATGCATTATTATCTAGAAAACTACTAACTGGAGATCAGGAAAAATGGAATTTCAATTCTTATACCCAGTGGCAGCAAGGAAGTGAAACTGTTTAGACTGTTCATTTGAATAATTTTTCAAACCTCCATATGAGAATACAGATTCATTTTACAAATCCCTTTTTTTTTCCATTTTTTCTAGTATTATCTAGAAAACTACTAACTGGAGATCAGGAAAAATGGAATTTCAATTCTTATACCCAGTGGCAGCAAGGAAGTGAAACTATTTAGACTGGTCATTTAAATAATTTTTTCAAACCTCCATATGAGAATACAGATTCATTTTACAAATCCCTTTTTTTTTTCCATTTTTGTAATACAAATAAGAAATACATTATATTTGTTAACTTGTAATTCTTTTCATTGTGTATTCATTTGTTCTGTGTTTTTATATAATTATAAAAAAAAACCTAAACATGTGGATTTAAATTCAACCCATGGACCCTCTATAATCTAAAAACTTTAATAAACAGCATGTTTCAACAGTACAGGCAAATCTTCATGTGTATAGAAATATGAAGATGTGAATAACACCAGTTAGATATAGTGGCAATTATTTTCTTTCAGTAAAAAAAAAAATGAAACTATATGGATCTTATATATGAAGTATAAATTAGCCTTACTTTGTTGAGCTAGTTTTGCCCTCTCAACATTAAATACTTTAGTGGTTTCAGAACATATATAGAGATTTATGTATTTTTCATTTATTTAATAATTAGATAGGTGTTGTTGTGTGTTTTTTTTTTTTTTTTTTTTTTTTATTTGTTTTGATGCTGTAATGTTTGATGTCGAAATGCTTCTGATGCCAGAAACGAAAACTTGAGCTTATGGTATAATCAAGTGCTATGCACCACTCTGATCTTTCAAGGGAGAACTAACTTTTTCAGGATTATGCTCACTTGTATTAGTACAACCTTGTTAATCTGGTTAACCCTTCTGTATTCTGAGGCAGTCATGTTTTCTCTAGGGTATGGACAGAATGCCCTGTACTCCGGTTGTTAAAGAGCTAATGGATTTTATACTTTTTAAAGGCGAATGAACAATATTTATTTCCACTTTCTCCCAGGTATTGGAGTCCTTGCTGTGTTGGTTCCTTCATTACTACTTTTAGTGTGTACAACATTTGTAAGACTTAATATCCTAAAGAAGTCTACAACATCGGCTAATCAGACATACTTTTTCTTATTCCAATCTAGTATGGATAGATGGTTTACTGGTACCAATTTCCAAGAGGTACCAAGGTTCCTAGTACTTACAGGTGTGTAAAATTATCAGCTCACCACTGAAGTGAAGCAATCTAGGAGGGGATATTGTGGTACACGGAGAAGAAAAATATCGGGTTGGGTTCTAGGTGTCGGACTGTCGTCAGTCAAGAAAATTTCCATTCACCCTCCTGTGAGTCTTGTGAACTTTAAAGGTGGGCTAGGGTACCTTCAACTGTCCAAAAAACGCAAAAAGCAAAAAACGCATGCATGTTTTAATTAACCAGTACTTCAAATTAGAAATAATTACAAAATCATCTGCATCCAAAAAAACATTTTGGTTTTGTATTTTTTTTCTTTAAACGCATGCATTTTCTACAAGCATTTTTGATGCAGTTAAGAAGCGCAACAAAAATGCATGCAGTAACGCAGCATGTGAATCCAGCCTTATTGGTGCTTACACACAGTGTTTTTGTGGTGCGCTTTTTGATGATTACTGGGTCAAAATCTGATGTTTATAGCTTGTTGCCAAGGGATATGACCTGTAGTTCATTTTCTGCTTCTTGGTCAGGCATTCTCCATTCCAACACTAGGATGGTGAAGCACTGTGTCTATAAAACAGAGGCTTGGAGGAGATGTAGCTAGGTATTAATGTGTAAGGCTTATTGGGGAAGCACAAGAGTGGAGATTTGCTCTTCAGCAGCCAGAGCAATACAGGGGAGGAGAATTAGTCTGGAATAAATGTCAGCAATGCATGATGGGAACTGTAGTCTGCTACCCACATGAGCTGCTGCTACAACCACGCAGACTAATGCTGCGCTGAGGACCAGCACCTATTGGGCCAAAGGTGTGACAATAAATTTTAATTATACATTTTGAGGTTGTGTAATGTTACACAACCTCAGTGTGATCCTGCAGCCATTTTTAGTTTTTTGTCCAACTGCTGGAATACACCCCCCCCCCCCCCAATCATTCCTGAGATAAAACAAATGTGACCAACTCTTTTGTGTGAGACATGACTGACTCCCAGGCATGTTTTTACTGGAAACTCTCTCATATCATTTTATTGGTGGCACAGCAAACAATCTGTGGTCCATCACTGCCAAGACCAAATTTCCTTTAATAAGAAGATATTTCTCTCCAATCTTCCACAGCCCACTTTGCATGTTTGCGTCCACTGGAGTCACCTTTTTTCTTCATTTCCTGTGTTGGCAAAGGCTTCTTCTGCAGTTTTCAAGCAGGGAGATGTATGGAACATAGTTTTCGCTGCACAGTACTCGCAGTTGAGGTGTCATTCTTGTGCCCGTTGAGCAGAATGAGAACACTTCTATCTATGTATCTGTAATGTCTGTAGCCCTGCCTTTTCTGATGTCATCCCATTTTTAACCTACCCTGTTTTCCCGAAAGTAAGACGGCGTCTTATATTAATTTTTGCTCCTAAAAGATGCGCTAGGTCTTATTTTCGGGGGATATCTTATTTTTCCATGAATACATTGTTTATGTAAAAAATCTTATATGGTAGCATCTCGGCCCAGTTTAGTTTTAGTCCCATCATATTTGTAGGAAGAGTCTGGTGGTGCATATGCGAGCAGCTGCAGTGTATAGCGAGTAATGCTGCTAAAGAAGTGTGGGAGAGCCCGGCTGTGACTGGAAGAGCCAACCCAGGCAATGCGTCACATTGTACATTCTACAGCCATAGACTCATCAGGTTAATGCTGTATGTAACACTGGGAAGTTTTTTTTTTTTTTATACATGCATAGATCCCTGTGCACGTGCTCCAGTCATTTTATCTATGCAGGAAAGAAAATCCACCCTCGCTCAGTGCAGCCAGGGGATGTCCATGTCCAGAAGAGACAGAATGGAAACGGAAAACCGGGGAGACGCGGCGCTGGAGCTAGAGAGGGTTTCATTCTGTCCCTTTTGAACAGGGACGTCCACCGGGTTACGGGGTGAGGGGAGTTTTTGTTACTGCATAGATAGAGGACTCTGATTCATGTGCACAGCTATCTATATATGTATATAAAAAAACTCCCCTCACCGGTGTTGGGTACATGTACTAATCTCATTACTCTATAGGTGTACAATCTACATGCTGGGACTTGTAGTCCCTTATCGGCTGACTGAGGCAGCTAATATGGAACCACAAGTCCCAGCATGCTACACTGTGTGTGTGTGTGTGTATATATATATATATATATATATATATATATATATATATATAGATATATATATATATATATATATATATAATGTGTGTATGTATGTGTAATGGACATTTTATGGCAGCTACAGGGACTTATCTCAAAGGATGGCAAATGTGACATGCTGGGACTTGTGGAACTAGAAGTTTCAGCATGTCCAATCAGCCATCCTCCGAGGAGTGAGTGTGACAGAATCGCTGCTCTGATCTCCCTCTCATACATCTTACATTTAAACGACCTGTCTCCTGTACTGGGACATTGATAGGTATTAAGGACCTGTCGTGACATCAGTCACATGACTTCCCAGCACAGGTTCTCCACCCCACTAAGACAAAGGTTTTATCAAATCTGTATTGTCCCAGGGCGGTTTCTAGGGGTGGGCAGGGCTTGGCAACACCTGCAGCCTGCCCTTAGGAACAACACTGTGTATGGGGAGCTGCAGCAATGACTTCCGCTAGGTCTTATTTTCAGGGGAGGCCTTATTTCTAGGATTGAAAAAAATTGCAATTGGGTCTTCTTTTTTTGGAAACACGGTAATGCAGAGCAACCCACTCAGAGAAGACACTGGCTCAGATTTCCAAAAACTGGTTTTCCTATCATGCATTTTGAAGGCATATTAATAAACATTTCATCAAAGTGTGGTAGGTGAGGGGTTCTCGCCTCTGTTTGGCTGTACCCAAAGCTCCAATAAGTAGAATAAAAGAAAAAATAGAGGGGGCGCTCTATGGCGAAGTATGTACAGTAAATACAGTGCGTATTAAAAATATAATCTGTTGCTCACCTAGAGTAGTTGTGCAACTATTGTAGAGGCACAACACTCATATGTGCATGGTTGGCTTTCACCAAGCCTCAGAACAGGCAGCCGACGGTCTCGCACTCCGAAGCCGAATGCGGCAGCGGGCTGGAAAAGTAGAGAAGAACTGGAAAGAAATGGACCCGGCGCTCGGTTCAGGAATAAACCTCCTCTCAGAGAAGAGGATATTGTGTAAAATAAAGGTTTATTCTTTATTCCAATATAACGGCAGAAAGGAGCATTAATTTTATCCGCCTAATGAAATACTGTATTGACGCGTTTCACGCCACACCGGCGCTTCCTCAGAATTAGTGTTACAAGAGTCAGAGAAGAATCCAGAATTTAAAAAGACAGCACAAATTCAATTGATGGACAGTGCACGAATCACAATGTACATAAAAAAGGTGCTGTGGAAACGGCCAATAGAAAACATTCTTACTCAAAGGAAATACGATAATTGGACTGTATACAGATGGGGAAGTGTGTTTTATAAAACTTAGCGTGTTTACATAAAGAAACAAAATTTGTATAAAAACACATTTAAACATAGATTGTATCGAATAAACACTTTGAACTAAACCAATCGTTGCTGTGACAATGTATTTGGTCTAAAACAGGAAGTGAATTTGTTGTGTTGAAAAAGTAACTGGTGATTGTAAGAGAAATTATACAATCAAAAAGGGCGCGACAAAGGCAGCCAATGAGGACGTGAGCTATGGTTCTCATTGCTGTGTATAAGGTGCGGCGCAGTAGAAAGTTGTGAAATGGCACTTGCAAACTGGATAGTATAACGTGAAGGAACGAGCTGTGATTGGTGGGAAAGTAGCTGTAAAGATAAAAGGCCCAATGGGACAGTTTCGCTAGTGCGGGAAGTTGAAAACAGCCAATAGGAACAGTGCCCGAAGGAAATAAAAAGAATAAAGTAGTTTCGTGCAAATAACGAATATGAAAGAGGCGCTGTGAAAGTGATTGGTGGAGATACGGGGGCACGTCTGAATCTAGCCAATAGAAATGCGAGCTCAACTCTATGAAAAATAACATAGAGAAACGTCACCTAAGAAATATATGTAGTGAAATGCTAGTGTGTGATTGGTCAGAGCTAAGGGGGCTCGGCACTGATTGACCAGTAGAGAAAACAAGCTATTCTCTATAGGAAATAGCACGGAGAATGGAATATAGTGAATTGTGATGGGATATAAGAGTATGATGGGTGTGTAGTGACAGAGCAGAATTGATATAGAATAAAATGGAGCTGAAATGTACTTAAGAATAAAAGAGGAAGTGGATGGTTATGAACTATAGAAGGTGATAGCTTAAAAATATGAAGAAAAATTATGCAATAGTTTATAAGTGAACTTAAACTATTCCCCCAAAAAGTACAACTTGTCCCAAAAAAACAAGGCCTCATACAACTGCATCATTGGGAGAAAAAAAAGTTACACCTGTTGAAACGCAAAGAGGCAAGATATGTTGGTCATTAATGGGGTTGTATCATTACATTAAATTGTCTTCAGAATAAGGGAACAGTGAAAACAAACAACTTTGCAATTGGATGTCTTTTTGTTTTCACTGTCTCCCTTATCTTCGTTTTCTGTAAACACTGTTCCCCAGTGCTGGTCGGATTCCACCTCCTTTCATTTCCTTGGTTGACAGCTCTACTAATTTACATTCTGTCTTGTTCCCTGATCATATACACGAGAGCGTGCATTCCTGCCTCTCTCACTCAGAATAAGGAGCCGGCAACAATTTCACTCTGCACAGCCAGGTGCTGCACAGTAACACTGCAGCAGCTTCTAATATAAGCAAACAGAAGAATTGTGAATCAGTGCATAAGATAAGTGCTGCTGTGGATGAGTTCATAATAGACTGGATTCAACTGTAACAAACCTCCAGCTGTAAGAGGCGAAGAGATCAGTGCTCTGAGTTCATAGAAGACTGTCTAGACTGAATGCAGTGTGTGCTATGTAAACATACAGCTTTTACAAAATAAGACTGCATGGGGAGGGGACAGTGACATGTGGACTCAGACAGAGAGGGGGGGGAGCACTCTGACTCGGGAGCGAGCATGAACAGTGAAGGGGGGGGATGATGTCACCCCTCCTTCAGTTAAGAAACACCCAGCTGGGAGGGGAGGAAACACCCCTAGATTTGAAGAGCTGAGAAGCTGAGAGTACAATGAAACACACAAACTGATGAAGTGATACATCCCCTTTAAGTACTTTTCAGGTGTTCAGCTTACTGGGTTAATTTGGTTAATGGTTATTCTTTGAAAATGCTTCATACTATTAAGAACATTTAAATGCCCAATCGTTGTTTTTCCTAGAACACCACTTGGATTACAAAATACTAAAACACAAAATAGTAAGAGAAGCCTATTGACAGCAGTAAAAAAAAAAAGTTACATTTCTTTTTCTTTACAGTGCATGAACTGAAATGTAAGTGGAAGGCAAAAATGTGCATTTTAAAGTTGGTTGATTTTGGTTTTGTCTTGCTGACTGCAACCCGTTTAGATCAGAGAAATGGCTGAAAGAGTCTTGCATTTTAGGTGCTTAGTGCACCGTTTGCAACCTGCTTTCTCTTTAAAGAGATTTACCTGGCCATCCGTCAGAATTGGATTATTATGTTAAGTGTCTTAATGGATAGGTTTATCCCATATCAAACTTCAGTTTTTGTGTCCGAGATCTGAAGCTGGACCAAATGATCTAGTCGGATCAATTTGCTTGAGGGGATCAGATTATAAGATAAGATGATTAACCTTAGCTCACTGCAAATACCTTTGAATCAACAGCTCTTACTTCATCTACAAAGTATCTTTCCGTTTCCACAAGAGTGAAGTGCCTAATTAAATAAAATTTGCTTTCCTCTGACTTCTCTTTTGTTTTCTTAGGCTATGTCTAAACAGCAATGTTAAAATGCTCTCCAAAATCGGACAATATTTTTACATGGCTGGACCGCGGGTTTTGGCGTAGATTTGCACTTAAAACCACGGTCAGTTTTCAAATTTGCCATCGGCCCCATACATTGAATGTGCAGTGGATTTCAAAACTGATCGGAAAAAATGTATGCTATGTAGACTGCAGCCGGATTTTTTTTTTATTGCTGTCTATGCAGCACTGGATAGTCTGAATCCCCTGCTGTGTAGACATAGCCTTAGGGCATTTTTACAGTTTTAAGTTGTGTGTCTGTGATAACAAGTAGCATGATAACTTGTCTATACACTTTTTTTCACCAGTTTTCCCCTTTGTAGACTCCAGTATCTCACAAAAGTAAGTACACTATATAGAACGAAAAGGATGCCAGCTCACCGTCAGTATTCCACCCCTGGACGTGCACGGATAGACTGGAAACAAGTCTCAGGTGATCCAAACAAACGAAGAGGAAGTCCAGCTCAAGCCCAGGTAGGTAGAAATATGAAGATAGCCTTTATTCCAAATGCATTAAAACAGAGTCGACATGCCTGATGTAGTTGTAGTAAGAAGCGCTAACGGGTTTGGAAGTTATTCCTTAATCATAGCGTTTTCTTACTACAACTACATCATGGTCATGTCGACTTGTTTTAATGCTTTTGGATAAGGTTCTTCATATTTTCTATTTACTGGGCTTGAGCTGGACTTCCTCTTCGTTTGTTAAAAGTAAGTACACGCCTCACATTTTTTGTAAATATTGTATTTTATCTTTTCATGGGACAACACTGAAGATAATACACTTTAATACAATGTAAAGTAGTCCAGCTTGCATAAGGCTATGTCTACAGAGCACAGCTTTTTCATCAGATTTACAGTGGATTCAGTATTTAGTATTTCAGTGTCAAATGCTGTTGTATTCCTGTACACTAAATGTACAGGGCCGACAGCAAATCCAAAAACCGCGGTCCAGCGATGTTAAAATGTTGTCGTATTTTGGATGTCATTTTAACATTGCTGTGTAGACACAACCTAACAGTGTTAATTTGGTGCGCCCTTTAAAATAACAACACACAGCCATCAATGACTATTGTAGATTATAAACTCTCGCAGGCAGAGTCCTCTCTTTCCGTATCAGTGTGTTACTTAATGTTATTGTATTATAACTTATTATGTACCTGCACCTCTTCACTTGTACAGCACCCTGGAATTAATGGTGCTCTAAAATAAATAAAAATAATAAAAACCGCTAGCAACAAAAGTACACCCATGAGTGAAAGTAGACAAATTATACCCAATCTGCCATTTTCTTTCCACTGTGTCATGTGACTCCATTAGTGTTACTGGGTCTCAGTTTTGAATGGAGAGCAGGCGTGCTCAATTTGGTGTTATCGCGCTCACACACTCATACTTCTCACTGGAAGTTCAACATGGCACCTCATGGCAAAGAACTCTCTGAGGATCTGAAAAAAAGAATTGTTGCTCTATATAAAGATGGCCCAAGCAATAAAACTGTTGCCAACACCTTGATACTGAGCTGTAGCACAGTGGCCAAGACCATACAATGGTTTAACAAGATTGGTCGACCAGATTTGGGAACCTAAGAAGTTGAGTGCACATGCTCAACATCATATCCAGAGATTTGTCTTTTCAAAATAGATATGAGTTCTGCCAGCATTGCTGCAGAGGTTAAAGGTATAGGAGGTCAGCCTGCCAGTGTTCAGATCATATGCTGCATCAAATTGGTCTGCATGGCTGTCATCCCAGAAGGAAGCCTCTTCTAAATATGATGCACAAAAAAGCCCACAAACTGTTTGCTGAAGACAAGCAGACTAAGGACATGGATTACTGGAACCATGTCCTGTGGTCTGATGAGGCCAAGATAAACTTATTTAGTTCAGATGCTGTCAAGTGTGTGTGGCAGCAACTAGGAGAGGAGTACAAAGACAAGTGTGTCTTGCCTACATGGTGATGGGAGTGTTATGGTTTGAGGTTGCATGAGCGCTGCCAGCTGTGTGGAGCTACAGTTCATTGAGGGAACCATGAATGCAAACATGTACTGTGACTTAGTGAAGCACAGCATAATCCTCTCCCTTCGGAAACTGGGCTGCAGGACAGTTTTTTTTACATAATGACCCCAGACACAGCTCTAAGACGACCACTGCCTTTCTAAAGAAAATGAGGAGGTGGAGGAGCGCAAGGTCTTTCACATCCACCAGCGCTGTTAAGTCACCATGGAGGAATGGAAGAGGGTTCCAGTGACAACCTGTGAAGCTCTAGTGAACTCCATGCCCAAGAGAATTAAGGCAGTGCTGGAAAATAATGGTGGTCACACAAAATATTGACACTTTGGGCACAATTTGTCCATTTTCACTTAGGGGTGTACTCACTTTTGTTGCCAGTAGCTTAGACATTGATGTCTGTGTGAGTTATTTTGAGGGCACACCAAACTTTCCCATGAAAAGATGTAATACAACATTTACAAAAATGTGAAAGGTGTACTCACTTTTGTGAGATTCTGTAAGGGCGCGTTCCCACTGCACAGGACAAATAGTGGCTGGTTTGCTGGCCGGTATTTGTCCTGTTTTGCGCCCGTCCCCACGGCCGCGGGGGGGGACGCTTTTCTCCGCGATGAGCGGAGAACAGCCCTCCCCCTCCCATTGAGAAGACATCTTCCGTCGGGAAACGGGGAAGATTGTGTTCTAAAATGTTTTGCCCCCGGACCGCCGGCGGCAAAACCCCCCGACGGCAAAACCTGTGCAGTGGGGACGGCTGTCGGGTTTTCCATAGAGCACAATTGTGTCATTTTGGCCGGTTTTTAGGCGGTCGAAAAAAAGCCCCTAAAAAACCCGGGCCCCAAAAAAAACCCTGCCCTGGGGAAAGGCCTTACTTTCGTTGTGTCTGTGTGGCATGGGGGAAAATAAGTGTTTTTTTATAAACGAACACAGGGTGGGAGTCATGCTCTCCAAAATTCTTGAAAACTCGGGCGCACGGAGGAATTATAAAGTTTTCCAGTGAAAAGGTTTAAATCAATACACAAGGTTTTGGCTTTAGCTGTTTCCCCTGTTTCCCCAAAAATCAGACATCCTCAAAAATAAGACCTAGGGCAATTTTTTTTTATTCAATTAGAGTTTGGCTGCTTCTGCTGTGTTTGTGATGAAATCACTACGCTTTAATAATTTTGTGTTTTGTTAACAATAAATTGTTTTTTTTATAAACCCCAATAATACCCCCAAAAAAGAAGTCTTAGCTCTTTTTAGGAGCAAAAATTAACATAAGACACTGTCTTATTTACGTGGAAACGGGGTATGTGCTTTTCTCTAAAGAGGAAAGATGGGAGGAAAGGACTAAAAACTTCTATAGGCGTTCTGTTACCTACAACTTCAGTGACCTGCATCTGAAGATTTTAAATTGTGACTAGTATTGCAAAAAAAATGTCCACAACATCCACTGTTAAAAACTATGACCCTGTGGTTAACTCACTTTTCGTTTTTCCAGAGAGGTCATGCTCGACGATTGGCTACAGCAATCACATGTCTCTGATTTACGCATACATAACTGATCAGAAGGAAACCACACCAAACAGTAATATTACAGGTACGTGCCCACTGCAGCAAACAGCGGCCCAGCTTGGGGCCTCGGGAATTGAAGATTTAAAAAAAAATAAAAAAAAAACTCATGGGCAGTGACCGGGGGGCGTGTGTGTGTGTGTGTGTGTTTTATATATATAAATATTTATTATAAATTAATATAACCCTTAAAGGTTCTTTTGTAATAAGCTCCCCAATTTTTTTTTGTTTTTTGAGCTTTTGTGGTACCCAGACACCAATAAAATCAGGGTTGTTTACTATTATATTTCTTTTTGATTGATGCAAGTTATTGGGCAAGTGTTCTCAATCGCATGTTTAAGGTGAAAAATTTAAAGTCATGTATTTAAAGGGGTATTCCCATACCAGGCTGTTACGACATATCCACATGGAAAAAAAATTGGGAAGACCTAAAATAACCCCCCGGGGAATATCTTTAATGCCCAAATGTTGTAAAATAAATTTTTTTTGGACAAACTTAAATTGGGGGTTTACTAATGTATTGGAAGATGGGACAATGTTACAGCCATTGATTGTAAATCATTAGTCTTAGTCATTTTAATTCATCTGTTGAAATATGTTATGTAAATCACTGTAAGTTATTACAAATTTAAAGATGTTTAAATTATGGACAGACTGAAGTCTTATAACCTTTCTAATTTGGGCAAAAAACACAGGAAAAGAAAAAAATTTTTGGGTTTTATCTGGTTTTTTAGTAGTTTAAATGTTTTTTATTTTTTTTTGTTATTAATTTAGTAAGATATTAGCTGTAATGATTTCCAACTGGGATGGTTGGAAAACGCCTGAATATGGCAGATCCTCTGGGCCCACCGCGGGTGCAGATGGTAAAGGGCAGGCGGGGGTAAACCAAAGTGCGGTCTGGGTTGACGTGCGGAAGGGGAGGGCCCGCAGGGTAACCGTTAAAGGGTGAACCGGTATAGCTGGAGAATGTATGGCAATCCAATTTGGTAGCAGATGGAGGCCACAGGTAAAAGCGGGAAATTGGAGTGTTGCAGCAGCAGATGTTCAGCAGGAACTGATAAAAAAAAAAAAAAGTACTGATAAATGTGCAGATGATGCAGCAGGAATACAGCAGCCAGGGGGGTCAAGTCTATGTATGAGCAAGACAAAAACAATGTTGAGAGGGTTTGAAGTTCCTTAAGTACCCAGGGTCACGGGGCCAGACATGGAAAACACTGATTTTTTTGAAACCCGTGCTCCCCAGGGCCCCTGCCCCTAGAGGGAGCAGGGGTGTGCGCACAGGATGACAGGAAGTGGAGGAAGCCATGGTGATCGGGGACTCCCGCAGGAGCGGCTGCATGACGTGCAGGAGCCGGGAAATGTGAATGAAAAAAAACCAGGCAACAGGGAATATCACAGCTGGGCTGGGACCGAGCAAAGAGGTCCTAGCGGGACGGCGGCGTGAAAAATTCATTAGCAAAATTTTTTAAGCACCTGTTTGTATCACAATAGTAATTTTTGCTTTGTATTTAGAATGAAATAAATCTCCCGTTGTTTACCTCTCATATAGGGCTGCTGATTACCCCACTGAATAAGTTTACAGTGTGATCCTTCACCCAATAGGGGCCCATTGAAATTTTTATTTTATTTTTTCCCTGTTTCTGTTTTGGATTTGCTAGTCCTGTTATTCTATATTTGGATATGCATACATTGGAAGCTTTTCTGCTGTTTTGCTTAAATGAATCATAACTTATTAACAGGGTCTTGATTGCTTTCCGAAAAATTTTTAAGACGTTACTTGTACACAGGGGTTGGCAAATCTTGCACCCCTGTTTTTCTTCAATTTTAAAAAACTTTGGGCAACTAATAACCCCTTGCCCCCCCTTTTTTTCTCAGTCTGTAGTTTTATCTCTGATAAACTTCATTACTTGTGGTACTCTAAAAATCAGTTTACTGGTATGATTTCTCAGACCTGACAAGTTCCAATGGGGGAATGATAGTTGGGGAGCGCCTGGTAGAGGCATCTGTGACAGTTGATTGGTGTATTAAGATCTATTGTTCCTTTTGATTTAGATCTCGGTATGCAAAGATCAGCACAACATCTGCAGACAAAAGTAGCTGTGGTCGAAAGCTTAAATGTGACACAAGCACTTTGTCTAATTGTCGCAAAAAAAAAAAAAAAAACTCTGCCCCCAACTTTACTGTTCAGTGGAAGTTTTAGTGGAATCCAGCAGGTGTTGATATCCATGACAGAACTGCAATACCCTAACTTTTTGATGTTTCATGGTGTCAACAAAAGGTGTGAAGGCATGAAACCGTGATATGGTCGGTCCAGTTTCACAATTTTTCCCACTTGCGGAATATATGTATGTCTTTTTAGATGAAAAGAGGAAGCCTGAGGTTTCTCTTCGGTTTCTGTTCACACCTAGACAGACAATCGAGCAATGTTTGGGCCGGAAACCCTTTATGGGTAAAAAAGGTGTAAGGCCAGTGATATCCAGTCACGCCCTCGAAGGTAAAATAGCAGCTAGAAATTTGGGAAAGTTCTAGGTCGCGGGCCCAACCTTTTTTCCCCCGGGGACCGGTTTAAGCACGCCTTTTTCCACGGCCCGGTGGGGGCGTGGTTATTAGGGGGTTGGAGGTTTAATATCACCCCCACAGAAAAAAAAACCACAAAGTCTAGGCTGTGTTATTTAGGGGTATAGTATGGGGGAACCAGTATTTATAAACTGCAGACTGATTATCAGCTCTGTGGGTCAGTATTAAACATGTAAATAATTATACATATGTATCTGCTCTGTTATTTTATATATTATATATATATATTTATATACCCCTGTAATAATAATAAAATAATTATAGCCCTTGTAGTTATAATAATTATAGCCCCCTGTAGTGTAATGATAGCCCCTGTATGATAATAATGTATGATGAGAGCCCCCGTAGTGATAATAATAAACTGTAAAAAAGAGCCCCCCGTAGTGATAATAAATAATGTATAAAAAAGAGCCCCCTGTAGTGATAATAAATGAGAGCCCCCCGGTAGTGATAATAAATGATAGCCCCCTGTAGTGATTAAATTAAATGAGACCCCCTGTAGTGATAATAAATATAGCCCCGTAGTGTATTAATAATGGGCCCCAGTTTTGTAGTGATTATTAATAATGATAGCCTCCTGTAGTAATAATTAATAATGATTGCCCCCCTGTAGTAATTAATTATGATGGCCCCCCTGTAGTAATTAATATGATGCCTCTGTAGTGATATAGTTAATTATATGATAGACCTCCTGTAGTAATAATTAAGTGATAGCCCCCTGTAGTATTAATAATTTATTAAAGTGATAGCCCCCTGTGGGGCCCGTATAATTTGATAGCCCCCTGTAGTAATAATTAATAGTGATAGCCCCCTGTAGAAATAATTAATGTATAGCCCCCTGTAGTGATTATTAATGATTGCCCCCCTGTAGCATCCAGACTAGTTAAATGAAAAAAAAAAAAAGAAAACAAGGTTACTCACCATTCCCGGTCCCTGCTGCCTCCAGGACCCAGCGTGCGACGAGAACGAGCGGCGCAGGGGGAGTGACGACACCTCTGCATCATCCCCCCTGCGTCGCTGCTCTGCAGCCGCGCAACGCTGTTTTAACCCTGCGCGGCCAGATTACAGCGGCTGCGCAGAGCAGATGCCGACCGCCTGGACTAAAGTCACCGGGCGGTCGGCATCATGTTAGCCGGCGCCGCGGACCGGCAGGGGACGCGCTACGGCCCGGTGCCGGTCCGCGGACCGGCAGTTGGGGACCCCTGTTCTAGGTGACAAATTCCATCCTGTGGTTCAGACAGCCCATCACATAACTTCTATCGACCAAACCAGCTCACAATCCATGGCTTCTTTCATGAGCTATGCACTGCCGACATCGAAAATAGGAACATAACAATGTGACTTGGCGGTGTATAGTTGTCTATTCCTCAATGTATTTCAGCTCTGTTATATATGAACGTGGGTTCTACCCCTGTATTAATAATTCAAAATGTAAAGAAACTTTTAAAAACATGTGTTTGAGCTGTATTGGGCATTTGCACCAGTAACATAGACAGGGTAGGGAATGTTTGTATGGTTTACCTGTGATTGAGAAATGTAAAGCATGCTAACTAAATGTGGCATTCTGTTTTTCTTTGGCCTAATAATACCTGTTAATTAGGAATTGTATGTAGAAGCATTCCAACATTTATTCATCCCAGCCAAGGAAACTATTTTCTCTAGCATTTCTGACTTTACTGCCTCTGCGTAAAATCATTTAGGTAAAACTATGGAACACTGTGTCTGGATAACTTTCTCATTTTAAAAACATTCTGTCATATTAATATATTCTGTTCCTTAGTAACATGCAGTGTCAGGGTCTTATTCGTTCATCCCTTCATGCGTTATGTTCTACATATCATTTGCTTCTCTAAATCCCTGAAAATTCTTTATGCTTAAGACACGTGGTTTTGGCAAGTAAAAAGATATCTATAAATCACTTTCCTACATTAGAATTGAAAGAAATTGCTTTGTGCTAGTGAATGCTCCATGTACAACCATTTGCTTTTTCACCTGCTTCAGAAAATCTTAAATAATCATAGGACAAGTATGAAACTTGTAAGGCTAGGTCTACACAGCACAGGATTTGGGTCATTTTTCCAGCAGATTCAGTATTTTGAATCCGCTGAAAAACTGACCGTAGCCTGTGCTGTGTATCCCTCAGAAATTCCATGCTGTAGGCTATACAGCATGGATTTTTTACGGAGTTTCTCCTAAAATGAAAACCGACCGGCAGAATGTCGTATATTCCGCAGGACTGACGTCAGATTTCCACAGCCCTAATACACTGGACCACCCGAAATCCCACCCGCCGCTTTTTGCGCAAAAAAAACACAGGTGCAGTCCAGCAAAGTTAAAATGCCGTCAGATTTTGGACGGCTTTTTCACTTTTCTGCGTGGATCGAGCCTAAGGTAGGCTCATCTCTTAAATGACGGAACTCTTGCGATTGAACAAATCACTTTCTTTCTCCCTATCCTTCCCAATACAAACAGCGATTTTCCGACTGGTCCTTGACTGGGATTGAGCACCTTTCTGTACTTCAACAGGTCTACCAGAATCCGGTTGCACCCTAAGTGCTTGTCCGTTTTTTGCCCATTCATCAGCATCTACCACAGCCTGCACCTTGCCCTGCCTTAGTTAGAAGTGAGGCTACATCAGTACTCTGTATGGTGCTGCTTGATGGCTCCATGAATTCTAATGTCAGCAATCCCTCTGTCTTACAGGGACTGACCAACTCCCACAGTGGTGAGTGTGCACATTACTAATAGTATGACCTGAAGCAACAGAAAATCACAATGGGCTTTGTCCAAGCCCCTCTCCCCTCCCCCCCCCCCTTTTTTTTTAAAGAAACTGGTACCATTTCTATCGGAGCTGCTAGGTTTAAAGGGGTATTCCCACCCTACACATTGATGGCACATGAAATGAATGGTAGAGTTCCGATGACCATCAACCTCAATGTGTATTGTGTGAATAACCTTTTACCAGTTACAGCAGCAATAACAGAAATTACTTGTGTTACATAGAAGAGCTTCAACTTTCAATATGCAGCACAACATGTAAACCTTTAGCTTAGACAAGAGGTTTGCTGAAAAAACATTTAGCCTGTAGGACCCCTCTGACTTGATAAATAAGCCTCTCCCTCAGGCTCTTACACTCAAACTTAGGGCTGGCAATTCTGTATCCTACTCTCTGGTCCAACAATGGCTCACAGGTTTGTGAAGTCTCTCTTCTGTACAGGCTTCTGTCTATGTGATAATACCAATGTCTACTGTTACAGTGCTCTTCAGAAACTCTACATCTAGTCTTTCCCTTCGGCCTGTCTGCAGGCTCGCACCAGCTTCGCACATCTATCCTGTGCCTTGTTAGGCTTGTTGCTTTATTTGTTCAGAGCCCGTACTACACACCGTTTCTCTGGTCTGCTTTGCTCACAGTTTGAGCAAGCTACTTTGGTTTCTTACACTGTCTGACACAGCTATGCTGTTGTGACCCTCAGTCTATCACTTTACCCCACAGAACCATTGCTGTGGAGCAATGCGCAACATCAACAGGTTTACCAAACCATTAACATAAGGCATGGTACAGTGGCCCACTAACCCTTTACAAAAAAGGACCAACAAGGTGTGCAAAATTAGGCTCTTAAAGTGAAACCCTTCGAGGATATTGATCCAGATTTTGTACCTAGCTAAGAAACAAAGCACAAATTAAATTAAGTGCTAGTATATAGAAAATGGAAAGGTTATAAAAGTAAAACATACAGGCACAGCGAGGAAGACCTAAATTGGGTAGAAAACTTAAAGCACTATGCCTTAGAAATGTGCAACATAACAAATGGTGGGAAATTACATTCACTGTTTGTGATGGAACTGTAACAACTCTTAGGTCTGAAGCAGAATGAAATGGAATTTACTTACACAAAAGCTAAATGAAAAATCACTTGCACCTAAAAAGAAAAAAGAGTTCTAGGGAGAAACGGAGAAGTGATCATAGTTTGTGGATGACCAGATGAAAGTGATGTTCAGCGATAAATTGCCAAGGTATATTGCGCCCATAGGTGATACTAGATCTTTGTTTTATTCAGCGAGTAATCTTTACAGGTTTCATCAGAATGACACAAATCATGTTTTCCCATTCTTATCATGTGATGTAGGGTTGTATGTTGGGTAGATGACCAGAAGGGATAGCAATCATTACCTTAAAGGTCAACACTCAGATGTACATAAAACCTTTGGACACTTTTTTTCATTCCAGTGATAAAAAATTGGTTTGAGGAGAATGAAGTAATCTTTCAAGATGATACCAAATCTTGCCTCGGAGGAGAATAATCTAAAGCTGCTGTTGTGGGACAGCATCTCCAGTCAATTGAGTTTTACAAAAATTTATGGTGGGAATTAAAACTGATTGTGTCATGACAAGGCTTCATCCTCCAAAGCCAAGACAACCACTCTTTGAGAAATTGAAAACCAGCTTAATGTAGAATATTGTTTATGATAGGTGGAGTCCATGACCCAAGGAATTCAGTCCATCATAAGCGGCAAATAGCTAGTTGGGAACATTTTTGTTGATTTTGTCCATAATTTAGTTATTTCAAGTTTGAATGATTCCATTATTTATTTTTTCTCTAATTAATCTGAAAAAAAATTCACATTAGTTAAAAAAAAAAAAAAAACAAACATACCTCTAACAAATAAAAAAATTTCAAGTCCGAAGGTTCTGTTATTTAATAAAGTGTTTTGTATCTTATATGTGCTCTGTATTTGCTATGAAGTGTGTATAGGAAAAAAAAAATAATAATCTGTAATAGAATCACCACCAGGAGTTGAAGTTAGGAGTGAAGGATGGAGTGGACAGTGTTCTGTAGTACTTGCCAACTATGTTCTCCTGGATGCCAGCCATTTGCAATCTGGAATGCAATTAGTCCTACAGAACCAAAATCGGCTGCGGAATGTATAGATATCAGCACTCTCATGCAGTCATACTAGTGATTCAATGGGGCTTTAAGGGAACCTGTCACATAGGTTATGCCCCCCTTGCTGAGGACAGCACAAGCTAGTGTCAGACCTTCTGTTTCCAGCACTGTAGCACTTATTCTGTAGGATGCTGTAGTTTTAGAGCATTTAATGCTAAAATCTTATTCATGAGTAGGTGTAAGCCCCACCCACCAAAAGATAGTCGCATCCACCTGGCAGTTTTTCACATGTTTCTACCTATTCAAAGTAATAGGTTTATCAGTTGAGGTGGGCGGGGCTAGTCTCATGGGCGGGGTTTAAAAAAAAACTGACTCTTCTAACTGCAAACTGCAGATTTGAGCATTAAATACACAAAAACTGCAGCATCTTACAGAATAAGGAACACAGCGCTGGGAGCAGCAGGTCTGACACTAGCTTGTGCTGCCCTCAGCAAGGGGGGCATAACCTATGTGACAGGTACCGATAGTAAATGAAGTTCTGCTTAGAGTTCTAAAGTTTATTCAATTCATTTAGTAGTTTGTCTAGATATACAAGAAATATGTTCACTGAAAGTAAAGCCGACTGAAAATGCCTTTTAATTACGTTTTAATTTTAAGGCTTTCTTATAATTTTAACAGATGCCACAGTAGAAACTTTCACAAACCTATAAAATTGACGACTCAACTTATGAAGCCAAAACCTTCATGTATTATGGTGTCGAAACAGAGAAAAAAGAACTTGAACTTCGGTCTGCATATAGTTCTTAGCACCGCATCTTAATGTTCTGTCTACTCCATTGCTCGACATAGAAGAGCACCTAACAGTCCAGAACTCTGTTTAATCTACAGGAGAGTGGTTCTGTGATGATTCACAACTTTGACATGTACTTTATACACAATTCAGACGGGAGCAATTTCACATAATGTACAAATACTTCCTGGAATATCTCCCAACCCTTCCATAAGCTCTCCCTTTCTGTATTTACATTATAGTAAGCTTTTTTCCTCTGTTATGTGGCTTTCTTGCTGTACATATTTTAGTCCCATTTGAATGAGAGCTAAATGGCTGTGATGATGTAAACCCCTTATGTGCAGGGGAGTAACCTCTATTCGCTTGTGATGGTATTGTTGAAGGACAAGTGGAGACCCTCACTGAGGAGATGGTGAAAACACAAGTACAGTTCATTTTCATTGATTAGTATATAAAACAGAGTTGTAGTTCACACGAAACGTTTTCCGCGCTTCTTTGGACGCTGTTTTCGGGCACTGAAAAAAGTGTCCTGTCAATTCTTGAAGCTTTTCTCAATGCTGAAAATCCATATAGGAATCAATGGAGAGCTTCAAATCCTCAGCACGGTTTTTGCCCATTAATTTGTATGGGTGTTTCAGAAAGAAAACCGTGTTGGGAAACCTCGTCGAAAACCTCATCAAAATCTATTCGGAAAGTACTGCATTGACAAGGTCTTGATGCTGAAAATTCAGCCTAATGTAAAGCTATATCCTGCAGGAAAAAAAATAAATATGGCACTGAATCAATGACCTGCCCTTCTTGTTTTCAGATCCTGGTTTCCCTGTACAAGAGGATTGTTGGACAGTCTCCATAAATATGAAATAACTATGTATGTGTTTTTTTTTCAAGTAGCTGTAACAATGTGGCTGTTCACAATATATTTCTGAAAAAGAAACGCGTCACCAGTCAAAGTATCGGTTACAATCTTTAGTTACATCTCCTTTTTAGACTCTTCAGTGTTACCAGCCATTATCCACCCTCGTCACAGTTCACGGACACGGTCTACAGGATGGCAGACTGTTACACTCTCGCCTTTCAGTGCCTTCTTATCAGATAACAGAGTACTCTCATTACAGGTGCCTCATATCAATGTACAGATCATGAGATACTTTGCCTGTTCAGTATTTTAAAAACGTGCATATTCAAACATTAATCCCTGATGTACTTGATTGACAAGTCCTTGTTTTTAATTTGGATCCACATGTTGTGGATTTGGTAAACCATTTTTAAAGGGGTTTTCAAGCCAAAACCCTGCAACAAGTGAAATGAATTCAAGTGAAGAGGGCTTTTTTAAACCCAGTTCACATTCATAGCATCTGAATAGTAATACTATATATGAGAACTACCATTTTATTTTTTGCATTATTTGCTTACTTTTGAAAAATCTATGCATCTAGAATTGTAGCCTTTTATATGGTACTAGCTTATTCTGCAGCATCTTACATGGAAGGTGGTAATAAAACTACAAAATGATAAAGGGAAAGGGCGATCACTTCCACTAAGAACTTTTTAAAATATATTTGTATGTACGTACAGTGTGTGTGTGTGTACACCTAATTAGATACACACACATACTACAGCTCAAAGTAAGAAAACCTCAGCTTTTCCAGTTATTGACATTGTAGGGGGTTACCCATCTCATTTTTTTATGTTTTTATTGGCATATTGACACCCATTGAAAAAAATGTATATACTCACCTCTGTTTTTATAGCTGTGCCATTCTTAATGCTGCCAGCCCTCGGTTTTCTTTTTTCAGACAGGGACGTCATTGCGGCAACTAATTGGCTGCAGCAGTCACTTGCCACTGCTTGACTTCACCGGTCGGGCAGCTGGCTTCCAAACAGTGACGTCATTCAAGGGAATGTGTCATCAAAAATGAGTTATTGTTTAACTCGCGTTTTTATGTTCAATACATTTTTTAAGAATTTTTGGTTATATTTCTTTTTAATTTTCCATATCGCTGTCCCGCATAAGCGTTTGTTAGGTAAACTAGAATCCATTGGGTTAGAGATAAGTGTGTAATTGGATTAAAAACTGGCTGCTGGATTGTACTCAGAGAGTGGTGGTAAATGACTCCTACTCTGAGTGGTCCCCGGTTGTGAGTGGTGTGCCGCAGGGCTCAGTATTGGGTCCTCTCTTATTTAATGTATTTATTAACGATATAGTGGAAGGGATCAATAGCACGGTTTCGATTTTTGCAGATGACACCAAGCTATGCGGGGTAGTGCAATCTATGGAAGATGCTCATAAATTGCAAGCAGACCTGGACACACTGAGTGTTTGGGCACCCACTTGGCAAATGGGGTTCAATGTGGATAAATGTAAGGTTCTGCATCTGGGTAGAAATAATCTACAGGCATCATATGTCCTAGGGGGAGAAAAACTTGGAGAATCACTTGCTGCAAAAGATCTGGGCGTTCTTGTAGATCATAGACTATAGAACAGCATGCAATGTCAATCACCTGCCTCTAGGGCTAGTAAGATATTGCCGTGTATTAAGAGGCATGGACTCGCGGGACAAGGATGTCATTCTACCGCTGTAGAAAGCATTGGTGCGACCTCACTTAGAATATGCTGTTCAGTTCTGGGCCCCAGTTTATAGAAGAGATGTAATGGAGCTAGATAGAGTACAGAGACGAGCAACCAAACTTATAAGGGGAATGGAGCATCTTAGTTATGAGGAGAGGTTATTAGAATTGAACTTGTTTAGTCTTGAAGAGACGGCTTCGGGGTGACATGATTAATTTATATAAATGGTCTCTACAAAAAGTATGGGGAAAAATTATTTCAAGTGAAGCCTCCTCAAAAGACAAGGGGACATTCCCTTCGACTAAGAAAAAGGATTCAATCTCCAGAGGAGAAGCGCATTTCTATCACTGTAAGAACTATGAATCTGTGGAATAGCCTGCCTGAGGAGCTGGTCACAGCAGGAACTGTAGAGAGTTTCAAGAAACTAAAGAATATTAATGCGTACATAGCTATGTAAAATTCTGGATCCTGCCTGGTGGCGGCGTTGGGGTCAGAGATAGGGTCTCCACTGGAGCAGATTGTTTCTTGCGTTGTGGGTTCCAGGGCATTAACCAGTGGTGATGATGTGCTTCATGTCATTGTCTCTCTCCCCATTTTCCCCACCCTTGGTTGAACTTGATGGACATGTGTCTTCTTTCAACCATACTAACTATGTAAATATGTAACTTTCAATATTTTTTTAAGACTTCTTAAGTCCTACAGTTTTCACTTTGGCCACTAGGCCTAATAATAGTCTGACACTTCCTGTTCTGTAGAGAGATTCTCAGTTGTCTGCTCATCATCAGCACAAAGAGGGTCAAACTGAAAGACACCAGTGTGAATAGATAACACAGGAACCACCAGTCACAGTAAGAGATAGTCGCAGTTCACCCTTTCACCTCCCTGTATACTGATTTCTTCACAGAGCATGACTAGAAAACTCTCCTATATAAGTCAATGGGACGGTCAGGCTTAAGACTCCTATGTGCATGAAGCTACTGTAAAGCATCTCTCTGATTGCTGTTAAAGTGATAAGGAAAATTTAAAAAAAACAAATTCCTAAAAAAAAAGGTGTTTAACATAAAAACTGGACTTAAACGAGAAGTAATTTTTTGATGACCCTTTTCCTTTCAGCTGTAAAATTTGAGATGTTCTGAAACTTTTGAGCTATAGTGGGTGTGTAAATACATTCTCACAGAGTACTAACCTCACTACAAAATATGCAGCCTAATCTTGTAATAATAGTCCAAGCACCAGTAGTTGTAAAATGTGTACATGAGCATTATTCCTGCCTCTATTTTCATTTTTCTTAATCTAATTTTAGGTCAAGTTGCATCTTTGTTCTCTAACCATTTACTAATATGTAGATAAATTGAGATTTATTTTTACAAGCTTCTGGAAGAAACTTGTCTCTGGAATTCTGTAGTTAAGCAACTTTAAAGGAGACTAATGAACATACTTCACATCTGCATCCGTAGTTCCCTGCCTGCTTGTCTTTGTTCCAAATTGTAAGTGGCCATTTATGACAATGCCAATGTAAACATTTTGGGTGTTATTCTCTGTAATAAGCTTAGAACATTTTTTCTGTCAAGTTGCCCAGTTCTCGAACTATATTTATGTGGTTTATTTACATAGCGGCAGATAAAAACTATCTTGTCGCTACACATTTGTAATGCATGAGCACACTACTGGCAATAGAGTCCCTGTCACTGAAACTTTGTTTTGTGCAAAAGATTAAAAAGTTCCGGGACCCAGGTTTCAGAGGTAAAAAAACGGTGCTGTTGGTGAAATACTGCAAAATTCATACATTTTAACCAGCAGCATCTTGCAAAGTGAAACATAGTTTATTCTTTACATTGCTACAGTTTCTTTTTGTGAAGTAACTGTTTGCCTGTAAATATCATGCAAAGAATAGCCATATTAAAATGTGTAGCACATTACTACACAGCACAGGAATACCGTCGAATCAAAATACTGTATCCACCAAAAATCCAACGGTACCGTGTTCTGCGTAGATGGCAAAGAAAAATCTGTGCTTTCTTTTCCACATGGATTTTTTACTGTCCGTTTTAAAATCCGGCAGAATATGCAACATGTTGTATATGCCGCTTAAATTTGGCATCGGCCCTGTACATTAAATGTAGGGGGCCGATAGCAAATCCGGAAAAAGGAAGCAGCTTTTGCGAAAATCTGCGTCAAAAGCAGTCCAGCTGCGGTCCAGCAATGTCAAAATGCCGTCGGATTTTGGACGCCATTTTGACTTGTGCTATGTGGACTTATGTCTACACAGCACTGGATTTTGGTCAGATTTTCAGCGGATTCAGTACCCAGTGCTGTGTAGCCCTCAGTAGAAAATCCGTGCTGTAGTATTTACAGCACTGATTTTTTACTGAGGGTTTCCAAAACCTAAAACGGTCCGATGGAAGATCGAACATGTTTTTATTCTGTCGGACCGCCGTCTGATTTGCATCCTATGTACTGGGCCGCCAGAAATCAGAAACCAAACTTAATTTTTTTTTTTTTCGCAAAAAAACAGCAGTGCAGCACGGTCCAGCAATATGAACATGCCATCGGATTTTGGGTGGCATTTTCAAATTGCTGTGTAGACCTAACCTTACCAAGTACATTTGTTCTTATATTGCTTATGGCCTTGTGTGTTTCCCTACATGCGTAACACCAATCTTCTGAGTCGTCTTATGACCAGATCAAAATGAGATGTTTTATTTGTTCATAAATTTGGCTAAAGAGATCGCTTGTGAGAGGGGCTGCAGACTGAGCCATCAGTCTGACCCAATTTCGCAAAGAAAGGGAAAGAGCAACCTGAAACATGGTTTATTTTTGCCTACTGAGGTCCGTTTGGAGCCAATAATTAGTTGTAGCGTGCACATGCTTCAACCAGTTGCTGGACCAGTGGAATATTCCAGTCAATTACATATGCTATGGATCAGTAGTGTCTGTGACACTATGTGAGTATGGTGGAAATATTGTATCCTGAGGCCACTGTAATTTAAGGAACCTCTGTACTTCTGTTTGTAGATTATGGAATGGATGGTAGACATGGTTAGAATCTGTAGATGTTAAGAATTAAATCCATCACTAATTTGGGTGCAGTCTCTCAACCCTAATATGAAGATCTATCTCGACTGTTGAAGCATTCTCTGACTAGTTCTAGACCACTTTTGATAACATCTTTCTGATAAGATCAGTGCATATGAAATTTAGGTTTTTGACGTTTTCATCATGGTATATAAGCATATTGTGTTAGTCTTCTTTCCTCTGGATATTATCTAAGCGATCCAAGATTTGAACATACAGTTATGTGCCATTGGTACAGAGCTGCTGTCCCTGGTTAATGAAAAGAATCCTTGAATGTCTAGGTGTTGCAGATGCATGGCATGCCCCTTTCTGCCAGACTTCGACACCGACCATCCTAGATGGTCAGTGACTATGTGCTACCGCGTTTCTCCAAAAATAGGACCAGGTCTTACATTATTTTTTGCTCCTAAAAAAAAAAAAAGCAGGGCTTGTTTTAAGGGTAGATCTTCTTATTGAATAAAGGCAGTACTGTACCACACAACACATTCTAGTTGAGAGGCAGTGACGGTGTGCATAAGATAGCAGGTCTCACTCCACCATACAGAGGACGGTCATGCTGGAAACTGCAGGTATAGCTGACTGGATCTGTAGGAAATGTTCCTATGGCTTATTTTTGGAGTAGGGCTTACATATCACGTCTACTCCAAAAACTGTGAAAAATCAAGATTGGGCTTATTTTTGGGGAAGATATTATTTTTGGATAAACACTATGGGCCACATGTTTTAGACCTCAACAGTTTTCATACATGTGGCCCTATATGTGTCAAAGGGATATCCCTCTCCTCCCTTGCTCTCCAATCAAAAGCCCTTAGGCTGTGTCTACACCGCACAGGAATACCGTTGGATTTTGGGTGCTTTTAGTATTTTGAATCTGCTGAACAACTGATGGTACACTGTGCTGCATAGAGAGCAGTGAAACACCCGGCCGCGTTAAAAATCCGGCAAAATATGCAATATGGTTTGCCGTCGGATTTCAATACATTCAATTGTACAGGCTGACGGCAAAAACGAAAACTTTTTTTGCGCAAATCTGTGCCAAAAAACGCGGTTCTGAATAGGATAAAATGCTGTCGGCTTTCAAACTTATTTTGACCTATGCTGTGTGCATTTAGCCTAATAATGCAGAAGATTATTTTATTGTAGGGATTAGTAGTTCTTCTGCTTGTCTCTGTCATGTTTCCAGGCCCTGTTAATTACTGCCTTCAGATACCATGTCTTTCTAAAGTGGTTGTTTAATTTTTGAGTCTCCTCTTCAAGGTTATGGTGGGGGAGTAGTTTCTGTACTACCTCAGACATTGTCATTTTGGGATTTCCTGTTTAAGGAAATTAGTCCTCCCATCTTAAGAGTTGTTTCAAGTGTTCCCCATTTTAGATTTAGTGATCCTAATGTAAAGGAAGGTAATTTCAGAGGTACTGAAGTCAGAGAAGAATCTTAAGCCAAGCTTTAATTTCATTCAGTTTCACAAGAAACCTTTTATAATCCTCCTTATTGGCGTGCCAGAAGATCAGAATGTCCTCTGTTAATCTCCCCCATGTGGACCTCATATTTACCTCTGAAATTATAATTGTTACTCCCCACCAGCCCAGGAGTAGATTTGTATATGTGTGCAGAAGCACCCCATCACATCCCCCTCCCTTCCTCCTTGAGCTGGTGGTAAATTTTTTTTATTCCTAAAATAAATATACTTCAAGGGGTGGTCTCGCTACATGTTCATCTTACCTCAGTCCTGTTTTCTTGATTTCACTTTGAATTCAGGGGCGTGTTTACTGGCTTCCACTAGGCTGCAGTAGAAGCCAGGTCTGTAACTATAGCAACCAGTGCTGGCAGCCTATCGGGAGAGACGGAGCCGGTCTGTAGCTATAGCAACCTGAGAAGCTGGTGCAGCCCATACAAGAGGGGATATTTCAGAATAGGTAGGACACTGTTAATGGACACATATTGCAAAGTGACTTGTTTTTGCAAGATCTTTAACATAAAAAGCAATCCTTGTAGTGAGACAACCCCTTTAAGCACAAAAATTAATGTACATATGATGAGCTGGTTGTATGGGTAATAGTATGTGCCTCTAGTCCTCCAAAAGTACTCCACAGCCTCCAATCACCAGAAGCTAAGATTAGTACGGTATTTAACATCAGATTGTTAAATGTACCACTATCGAACACTAGTGGACTGAATAGTGTACCAAACAGTACCTTGATCTCCTTGCTGCTGTTACTAATCAGTTGTCCCTGTGCTCACAGCATTATATTTTACCTCCAAACCTTTCTATTAACACACTGATCGGAGAGAAAAATAAACTAAACTGAAGTAAAAGTCGGCTTAGGGGGCCAAAAACATGTGATGGGTTCTCTTTAAATTATATTGCTATCTGGAAACAAACCACTAGCAGAGCTTTTAGTACCCAAGACTTATGTAGGTAAAGGTGGGTTTAAAAAAAAAAAAAAAAGTTAAAAAATATGGTTCTTAGGCTACATCAATTTAAAAAAAATCCTACATCTCGGAAAGGTAAGCAGTTATATTCTTTAAAGGGCTGTGTCCACTGATCCAATTCCTGCAAACAGGTTGTCTTTTAGCTAGCCACAAGCCAGACTCTGTAAATGGGGAGATTGCCACTGTTGCGCAGCTTTTGCCCATTCATTTTTATGGTAGTTCTGAACATTGCCAAGTGAGTGTACTCGATTATATTCAGAACTCCCAGAGATGTAAATGAGGGAAAGCTGCGCAAGTACACCCATCTCCCCATTCACTAATGCCAGCTCATAGCTAGCTACGAGCCAACCTGTTAGCAGGCAGTTACTTTGTGGGAACACCCCTTTAAGGTCAAATCACCTGGGTCCGTCAGGGGGTTTTGCCACGAAGTGAGTTCCTTACCTCTTATCTGCTTAGGAAAGAATATAAATAAAGCCTGCAGAGTCATGAACGGCTGCAGTGGTGAGAGGGAGGGGGGTGAGCAGAGAGTGAGGAAGAAGGGAGCGCTTCAATGTTTACTCAAATAATTACATTACAACCAGTAGGATTCTCAATACAGCAGACAACCTCATACACTGCACTTTCTCCCTAGCCCCTTTCAGGCTCCTTAATGCTCCCTGTCACCATATAAGAAGTGCAAACATGCAAGCGCGGCCAGATCAGCTCCTGTCAGTGTCCTGGTCGTGTCTAATGTAAACTTTCAGGAAACTAAGGGGGACTAAGCAATGCTGTAGCTCACAGGCTTCACTTTTTGTAATCGCATATATTTAGAAAAGTGATTAAATACCCATTTTGGAGGACCTCACATCAACGTTACGTCGTGGCAAAAGGGCTGTGGAGTCGGTGCCTATTTTGCAGGAGTCGGAGTCGTCATAAAATGGACCGACTCAGACTCCCAAAATATATGATAAGTTGGTCCAGTTAGCTCAATGCAAAGAGCAAGAGGAATTGGGTCCGGCCATTGCTACTGCTCCCGTATCTTCAGCCTCATCACATGAGGAGTGTAATTGATGACATGGAGCAGGCAAAGCGCTGCCCCCAAGGGAAAAGATTCTGCTCCCATGGCAAACTTTTCAGCAAAATTTTTCACCTGCTTTCAAAGAAGTAGAAAAGTTCAACCATTCATCAACACTGACTGTGGCTGAGGCAATTCCTTTATACCCTGACATTGTTAGAGATGTTGCCCCTGTGGTCACTGCTTTGCCCCATCCCAAGTTAGTGTAGAGAGGCCGTTCTCTAGCCAGGAAATAATGAGATCAGATGTGAGGTCATGTATGCAAGATCTGTTTGAGGCAATACTATTTCTAAGAACAAATTCAGAGACTCCACAAATGTTCCTGCAGTGTTTTGCATATTTACAATTTTTTTGTGTCCTAAAGTCATATCCAATAAATATATTTTACACTGACAAGAAAAATGGTAACAATGTTTTGAACTTGTGACTTTCAGGCTCTATATCTCACCATCCACTACAGCTTTGTACATGAAGCTACTGTAATTTTATATACAGTCATCTTGCCTATCTTATACATAAATGTGACTTGCAAGTATTTTGCATCTTCTTAGTTCTGCAGATTCTTTCCTGTAACTTCATTGTTACTGTTTTGCTCCTAAAAATCTTTTTTAGTATTTGGGAAATTCGCCTTTTGGTTTTCAACACTGCCTGAATCCTTCTGGGCTCTGGATCAATTCATGCAGGTCTTGACCAAAATCTGATCCCTGGTCTCTTCTACACATTCCCAATGTTGGTGCAGACTGGTCTTGGATACAAATACAGCTTTTTCTCCAACTCTTCCCACAAGTGTTCAAAAGATCGAAACATTGTTACCCTTTTGCTTGTCAGTGTCTGTTCTACCTAAATAGCTTGATTATTGCATCATAAGGTGATAAAACAGCCTGATGTTACCATTTTACTACAGTAAAGTTATCATTTAAACATGCTCCATGTATGAGGGAGTCGGGAGGTTTGGGAAATTGAGGAGTCGGGGCTTTGGCTTGCCGACTCCACAACCCTGGTGGCAAAACCCTTGTAAGTGGCTAGTATGCACCTAAGGGACTCGGAATTATGGGCTACACGCACACACGTCATTAATTCAAGACTTGCCATTTAACCCCTTTGATGCTGCAGCTCATACCATTTAAAGTACGGTATTGAAGCATTTAGACAAGGAAAAAAGCCTTTCTCTACCATGCTGTTGACGTATACTTTACAGAATTGTAGGTTGCTGATGGCTTAACATGGTAGTCGGGGGTCAAATGAAGGCCCCTGGGTCTGCTATCTTTGTACTGTTATTTGGCACTGCCACAGACCTATTTTTTAGCTCTACAGAACTATTTTTAGTATATTATACCAGCAATCAAGTAGTCACATTTATTTAATTTAAAAACAAATGTTTATTCTGCACACTGATCACCATAAAAAGAAAGCCTAACAAAAAATAAAACCAGAATTCATTTATTTTTTGTTCATCCTCCTTCCCATAAAATTAAATAAAGTGATCAGAGACGTATGTACCTCTTTATGGTATCGCTAAAAACTACAGCTTGTCCTGTTAATAGAAGAAAAATAATAATGTGTTTTCATGCTGCAAAAGTATCGAAACATAAATAATAAAACCATACATATGTAATTCCAGCTCTTCAGGCATCGCAGCAGAATAACCTGCATCTTTAGAAAGCTTTAGTAAGGGATTTTATAACTACAACTTTAATGGAGAATAGTTATTGAGAACTAGTCACAACTTAGGCTTCTTCTAAATACATTGCTTTGTTGATTTTTCTTTGGTCAGGAAATTTTATCTCTGCTTGGAGCACAAGTTTCTCTGGTAATGACATCTTTTTCTCCCACCTCTCCCTGCTCTCATTGCTCTTATCTGCTGTCAGTCATTCACTCCGACCATGGTGAGTCACCTCCTGCAGAGTCTTATCACTAGTTACTGACTTTGGAAGTTTCTCATTTAGTTATGTAACACATTTTAGAGCCCTGCAGCCTGAATACTACACTTTATAAATCTCTTACACTCCTCACAGGAATAGCTAGGAACAGCAGAGCTAATGTGTGAGTCACTGTTATAGACCCAGTCTGAACAGCATGTGTGATTATAAAGCTGGCTGTGCCTCTGTGAAACTGCATGGTGAGAAAACCCCTTTAAGTCTTTGCCCCTTCTCTCTTTTGTGATCTGGCCTTAAGCAGCACGCTTTTACGACAGGAATCTCCCTCTTCATCCTCATGTAGTTCACCAATGTTTTACTGCCCTTTCCTTGTTTACAGTTCCAGTATTTCCTGATTTGCTTTCCTCAAGGACTCTCTCTTAACCATTTTCTCTATGACTCTAGCTATATACAACACCCACTTCACTGATACACAGAGAATGGCAGAAATGTTAAATCGGGGAAAAAAACGAACAAGTTTTTTTTTCCTCCTATTGCTTTGAAAAATGAATGAAAACAGTAAGTTTATATTGAACCCCTTTGCTGTTAAAACTCAACCTGCAAAAAACAAGCCCTCATACAGCTATTTTGACTAAAAAACAGAAAAGAGGTCTCTCTGGATGCTGCCCTTTATACAAGAATAGGCTTGGTTCTTATCTCCTGCCCGACATATTATATACATTCAAGTCACACTGTCAAAAAGGAGGTATTGAATAGACTCACTGTCAGGAAAACCTGCTGGGCCCATTCGAGGGTTGACGGCCTGACTTGGGGTGTATTGTAATGTTGCGCTCCCCCTATGGGTACACAAGGTCAGCCGGATACAGTTTCACAGTTAACCCCTGTCCACACGGGCACAGGAAGACCCAGGGAGTGTGAGGGGATACCCCACTCTACCACAACCCTGAATTGGCTGGCAGAGATCTGTTTACCCACACTGGTTAAACAGAGATCTGTTAGACCAATAGACTGCCACCAGTTCCTTGTTGGTTATAAGACTGGTCCGTTACCGACTTACAGCAAGGCCACGAACCAGCCTCTGGTAGCTATATATTAAAGACTGAGAATAAGGCAGGTGAGATCTTTGATCAAGACAACAGACTAGCCCAGATAAAAGTTTATAGATTTAATTTGCCTTGGAGGACGCACTAGACAAACAGTATATACATAGGGACAATACTATACAGATATTGGTCAGAGGTGCAAATATAGGTATGGCTACAAAAAGGCAGCAGATGTGTCTATACCTTAGGTTAGCCGTGTGCTGGTCTACACCGGGGCGGATGGGGCCTGCTGGTTCTGGACGCTCCTGTACGCTCAGTGTAGCCCCTCTCCAATAGAAACGACCCTGGGCAAAGCCGGGTTTCGACTTCAAACCATACTGGGACCGCTCCCGTCACACCACCTGTTACACCCACTCATGCCCCTGGGACGGCCTGCATACTCCTCCCTCTTGGGTCATGCAGTTTTCTGGCTGGAACACACAATGGGCCATGGTGGGGCAGTACATTGGTACAGAACAGAGCCAGTGATACCATCAGAACCGGATGGGCCTAAGCTACGAACTGGTACTACACATGGCTGTCCTGTGCCATTCTGGACCCAACCTGTAGGTTACTCCCTTCCCATGCACCCTACAAACAGGGAGTGACAGCTAGATGTGTGGAAAGTTTCATATTTAACAATCTAAAACTAGGGGGGACCTACGGTGCACGATTCTCCCATAAATATCGGTGCCACTTGTTTGAATGTTGGGGGGTGGGGGGTGTCTAAGAGCAGATGGGTACACTAGCCTGGCTAGGGGATAACGAATTTAAATGAGAATCCTTTTGGAAGGATTGGAAGGATCCTATGGAGGGGCATTTGGGCAATGTATCTGAATTGGGACTAATTGATGTGTTTATTGATGCTTCCTGGTGGCTGCTGCAATCTGAATGAGTTTAAGTTGGGGAGGGGGGGGGGTGACCTCTCATTTTTGTGTCAATTTCCCTCAAAATCAGCAGCGACAAAGCTTTTTTAACAGCTGTGATGAGACATGCCTCCTTGGCCTTTTATCTTCAATTTATTTCACAACAAGGCATTGAGGCAGTTGCACAAGAGCAACATTACTGTTCCTCTAACAGGAGAGCCATAATTGTACACTATTAGGCTGGCTTAACACAGCATTGACACACATTTCAATGCATAAAACACATTTTACATACAAAATTACATTTAAAAAAATTCCCCAAAATTTTACCCCTTTGTTTTCCATAAATTTTGCATCATGGGTTTTACTGTGCTTTTTTTTTTTTTCCTCTTTATTAAAGTTTAAACCGACGCACATCAATTCTTGGTCCATAAAAGCAATTTTTTAAGTATGTAACTAGTCAATGGAGATTGCAAAAGACTCAACAATTACGCACGCATATTGTTGTCCGACATGTCTTTGTTAACGCACTAACAAAGCATTAAAAAAAATCCCCTTTTCCCATTTTGCTAATTTAAAAAGAAAAGCAACAAAAAGAATAAACATAATTGACAACCTTCATGAAAGTACAATCTAAAATAGAACATTTTATTTTGCACGGTGTATGCAGTAAAAAAAAGTTAATGATTTCAGAAAATGGCGATGCAAAGCAAATTTAAAATATACATGCACATATACCTGTGTGTGTGTGTGTGTGTGTATATATATATATATATGTAGGTAATGGGTATATATGTAGGTAATGAAAATAAGAAAAATAACAGCACTCAAAAATTAAACATAATGCATGGGTGCCAACAGAGTTAGACTTGCGTCACAATGTCTTATAATTATATAACGGGAAATAAACTGCAAGCACTCCAAAATGTGATGAAATAAATCATAAGTGTATTATATCCAATTATCCAAAAGCACGTTTCGACTTCAAGAGTATATTCTCAAGATATATATATATAATGGGTAATATATAGTATCTTTTTGTTTCCATGGTTAAAAAAATATATATGCAAATTTTGGTATCATGAGAATAGTTATGGCCAGCGGAATACATATAGAATATAATTTATGTAGCACAGTCAACTCCATAGAAACAAAAATCCCCAAATAACTGGCATCCCACTCCTCAAAGGTTTTTTTTTTTTTTAGTTTTTTTTTTGTTTTTTTTTTGTTTCCCAAAACATTATATGGCACAGCAAATGGAGGCACTAAAAAATAAATTTTCTCTCAAAACAACAAGATGGAACAGTAAAACGAGTTATGACCATTGAAAGGTGGGGATAAAAATATAGGCCTGATGTTAAAAAAACAAAAATTCCAGTGATTAAAAAAATTTGTTTGATGTTCTGTAGTAGATTGAACATTGTGATGCCTTTTACCAACAAGCTTCTATGACCTGATGCGGCTCCACACTTTACAAAGTAGATAGGATTCTCACACGGAAAGACAAGATACCGGTCATATTTTCTGACTGGTATTTTGGGGATTTTTTTTTTGGACGCGAGGGGACGGATTTAAGCCGCCCCCTTCACACTCACATGTTTATGTTCTGCCCGAAAACCAGGTGGAAGAGTAAACATGTTCTAAGTTTTTAGGAACATCAGCGGTGTAAAAAAAAAACATCCGGCGGAAAATCCCTGCAGCGTGGACTGCTGCATGGATTTTCTATGTAAATCCGTGTAAAAGGTTGACAGTCGCTTTACAGACTGTTTTCAAATCTAAAAACTGACTGAAAACCCTTGCCATGGGGACAAGCCCTTAGCGCATGTTCACATGGCTTATTTGGACGAGGTTTTCAGAGCGTTTCCGCTCCCCAAATCTCGTTGGAAACCTCGTCTGAAACACACTTCTTCAGAAGAGGTTTTAGAGGCGTTTCTCGGCGAGGTTCTGGATGAGGTTTTCGACGAGGTTGTCACCCATACAAATTAATAACCAGGACAAAAACCGCAACGAAAACCGCGCCTAAAATACGCTTCAAGAATTGACATGACACTTCTTTTTCATCACTTTCAAAGAAGCATGTAAAAACTCGTCGTGTGTGTGAACTACAATGAGGTTTACATAGGAATCGATTAAATGAACTGGGGGCGTTTTGGAAGTGTTTTGGGCGAGGAAACGCTCCGAAAACCTCATCCAAATAAGCCGTGTGAACATGCCCTTACTCTCCCATAATTGTTTGATAAATAAAGCACCCTGTAATGACCTCACGAATGCAACAACTTCAGAGTTCTCATAGTTCTCGCTGTCCTTTTATATATAAAAAAAAAAAAAAAAAATTTTGCTTTTTCTAGGCACATTTACAGCTGTTGGTTATTCCAAGGTGCCAACTCGGATACAGATGTATTTTCTCTACCTCTTACAATATCTAAATTGTGCATAGGCGATTTGTTTCCATGAAGCATGTGACTTGCAAAGTGTGACTTTCTAAAATTTACTTCTGAAAAAAACAGGGTCCCATCTAATCTAAAGATGTCAATACAGACTGGGGCATATTTATAATGGCAATTGCGCTGGAGTTCTTTTGCTATTTGGGCCAAAAATAATGGCATACATGCTTTTATACCACATTTATTATATGTTTTAGACAGTTTCTACCTCGTCTGAGAAAGGGTCCATGGCTTCATTCATCAAAATTTTGCCGCAATATATGGCATAAAGTAAGCCAACTAATCAAAGGTGTTGAGTCGCACTTGACAATTCTAACATGCGCCAGATTGATCAACCCTATGATAAATGTGGTGTATTATAAGACTGGCTAGTTTAAGTTTACACTGTTTAAGTGTTAGACATGATTGATAAATCTGCCCTGTTAAGTTTTTGTGGAGTTGGCCGATGATTCAATCCGTATGGGGCAGCCCCGAATGTTCATTCTTCTTCTGTAATAGCAGTTTATTTACTTCTACCTATTGAAATGAACCTGCATACTTCGAGTAAGAGAGCAGTTGGCCAATGAGAAACTTAATGCACAAGGATCACTTTGTATAATAGAGTATATGCAGAAAAATTCCAGTCCACCTTCCATTTACCTGATGTGTCCTTCTAATCAGTCACATCTTAGGGCAGCTGCTAAAGCCCATGCACATTCTACTGTAAGAGCAAAAGGAAATACAGTATGTGTACGTCATAATACAGTGCCCATAAATCAACCCTTTTTTAACCAGTACATTATTGGTGGGACCCACTAACCCCAATGTCTATGGTATTGTAAAGTAGCCGAAACTGGGTTAATGATGGACCCAAAAATACCATGTGTCTGCTAAGAATGTGCTTAACCCAAGACCTAGTAACCTGTGTATTGCAATGCTGTGTAACTTTTAGTAAGTGGATGCGGTGTTATCATAAAACGCCTTTAAGTCTAACTTTTATTTACTTGTCTTTTTTTGCTTTGCTGTATACAACAAAAGGTTGTTCTTGATTGCATAGTAATGCTGGGTGAATTCCTGGAAAGAGATCTGCCCATTTTCATCCCTCCTTGTCCTTTCCATCTTCCTGACTATTGTGGGTGCTGTTTTTCACAGCATGTTACAATCAGACACTTGGCAGAAGATGTAGAGGCATGAATTTTCTCAGTATGAGTGCGCATAGGAGAGGTTTACTGCATAGAGTCAAAGTATTGTCAATTTTCCGCTGCTTTCAGGAAGTAAAGGAAGGAAGTATCCCAAGCCTACATACAACAAAGAGAGAAGCACTGTTAAGGCAGTCAGAAAAATATGATATCTTTATGATCCTCAAGGGTATGCTACTGTGATCTGTATTTTGTTGGAGCAGACTTTTCATTTAAAGTGTATGAAGAAAAGGTTACACGCATCTATTTGCTCATGTTAATCTGTCATTGATAATTATGATATAGTGTCAAGTAGAGCAAGACCTCGTTTTTTTTTTTTTTTTTTGTTTCATGGTACTAAAATTATAATTAAATTAGCAATGATTGAGAACAGCTGGAAAATTCTATTGTGTAGAAAGTAGTTAATGTACAACTACTAACTGTTAAAAATGCAGATCTTCTAATATACAACCATTAGTGAGTGACATGAAATGGTTTTTGCCACTTTTATACAATGATGTTATTCCGTTTTTTTGTTTTTTTTTTAATTAAGTATTTGACTACTCCCCGAAAGCCAGTAATATGCTATAGTGATCAAGTCTTGTTTAGTTGAACTACATTTTACACCTCCCACCCCCACTTTTAAAGAGGTAACACAATCACAATTTTTTTCACATATTGACAAACAATAATATATAATAATAATTATTTTTTTGTTTTTAAAATTGGGTGGTTTTTTAAATATAATTTTATAGTTCCCCTATGTACATTACTTACTGGTTTGTCTCTCTTACTCTCCCTCTCGGAGCTCTGATAGTACAGCAGTGAGCTCTCTTCCAGGCCAACTATGGGGTTATCAGCAGGACCTGATAAGTGTGGAGAAAGCTGAAAACCTCCCCAGTTTAAAGGATAGAGGTTTAAGACTACTCTTTATCTGGGCCTGTCCAGAGAACGAAAGATCAATAATTACAATAGATCATTTGCAATGAGACTACATGCAGATAAAGCACACCAACAGTAAACTGAGATTAGTCAGCCCTGCCCTTATTTCTTTACTATCACAGCTGCAAAAGGACAGCATTTTAGATCTATTTTTTTATTGAATAGGACTGTTGGAAAAATTTAAATGTTTTCTAGGAATGTTGGTTTTAACAAATACCCATTTCTGATGGAAGTGTCCCTTTTACGTTTCGATCAAAGTGGACACATTGGTCCATATGATCATTCCAACATAGAATTGGTTAATTCAAGGATGCTCCTTTTTGACCACCACACTTAAAATTGATCATGATGTCCGAGATCCTAAAAGTTTGCTGATGAAAGATTAGTGATATAAGGATTATAAATCCGAAAGCTGATCTGATCTTCCTAATGTGGTGGCAGAAAATGTTTGTTGCTTTCATTTATCAGAGCAAGTATAGTTTTACTGTCATATGTAATGACACCGTTTATGTATTTTAAATGTCCATGAAAAGAAATATACAAAATAAACTTCTAAAATACAAAATTTACATTCATCTTTTCACACTTTAGACAGCACATTTATCTGCTCTCACCAGGTATGTATGCCAAGCAAATTCAAGCACGTGCATTAGGAGAACTGAACAAATGAACCTTTATTAGCTGCTGTCTGTAGAGGTTTCCATTCAGACTCATCATTCTGTATTGTTAAAATAACTGGCCCAAACTTTTAAAATTCTTCAAGGCTGTTATTGTTATGTGGAAACATTCATCCAGGAGGCTATAAAACCTCCAGTGTTCCAAGCACTGGAATAAAACACTCAGTGTTTGACTGCATGTTGACTCTGGAAGTACGTTGTATGCAGAATTCATATTTACCATGTAAATTAAATAGAGAACTACCAAGCCACCTACTGCCGTATATTTATTTGAATGTCCAGATCTTATGAATAAGACTTTTGTCATTGTTTTTTTTCCAGGTCCAGGGTGCCAGCTTTCGAGGTTGGAAGGACGTGACGTCCATATTTAACAAAGATGATGAACAGCAACTGCTGAAAGGATCAAAGTCTCCAAAGTCAAAAGTGTAAGATTCAATGATCAAGGAGAGGAAATTGTGCCAATTTGTTTTCCATACTACCAGATTATATGTTCTGTGGGAAATACATGTAGTCATTAGGCACAGAAAATCCCTTGTTCTACCCCGGTATGGTGGGGATCAAAGATTTTTACTGAGAAACATACCGTAATGGCTTTTGTGACTGCCATAGAAAACACATTGGCGTACTTCCTTACATATTGCGTAAGGTTGGGCCTTACTAACGTTGGCTTTAAACATGCTTTGAAATCCCTTATTTAGAAATCTTTGTAAAGCCAAGTGTCTAAAACCTAAATTAAAGGGTACTTTTAATGGTTAAAGAATAGGGGTTTGTTATGTGTATTCTTAACTGCAAGGAAGAATTTACATCTGCCATAAATATGGGTGCTGTCTTAAAAATACCCATCTCAGTAATTAACTTAAAGGAAACTTGTCAGGTGGTTTATGCCTTCCTATCTGAGAGCAGGATCTGATAGAGGGAGAGAAGCGAAATTCTGTGATTTATAGATATACGTACATACAAGTCGCGTTGGAATCTAAGCAGAAAGAAGGGGAGGACAAGCGCCTTCTGTGTGGTATGTTTGCAAAACAAATGGCAAGAATAAGACCGGACCTACAGTGGTACCACTCACTCATATCTCTCAATTCAAAATGGTCCAAACAAGCTGCTGCTCTCCAGTTTTCAAGGGTCCCTGCATTGTAGGTCCACCAGCAAGTAGTATACCCCAAATACTGGAATGCTTCAATAAACATGGAGGATGAAGTGCACTGTTAAATTGCACTGGAGGTGCTTCCATACACTGAATCAATTGAAAGTTATCGCTATGTATTTTGCATGAGCTCAGAGCATGCTTCCTCAGGCATAAACAGTTGTAGTCAGTTTGTTCAGTTATACAGTGGGTATGGAAAGTATTCAGACCCCTTTAAATTTTACACTCTGTTTCACTGCAGCCAGTTGGTAAGATCAAAAAAGTTAATTTTTTTTTTGCTCATTAATGAACACTCTGCACCCCATCTTGAAAGAAAAAAAACAGAAATGTAGATATTTTTGCAGATTTATTAAACACGCAAAACTGAAATATCACATGGTCATAAGTGTTCAGACCCGTTGCTGTGACACTCTTATTTAACGCCCATGCTGTCCATTTCCTTCTGATCCTCCTTGAGATGATTCCTTTATTGCAGTCCAGCTGTTTAATTAAACTAATTGGACTTGATTAGGAAAGGCACACACCGGTCTATAAGACCTCACAGTGCATGTCAGAGCACATGAGAATCATGAGGTCTAAGGAACAGCCCAAGGAGCTCAGAAACCGAATTGTGGCAAGGCACAGATATGGCCAAGGTTACAAAAGAATTTCTGCAGCACTCAAGGTTCCTAGGAGCAGAGTGGCCTCCATAATCCTTAAATGGAATAAGTTTGGGATGACCATAGCTCTTCCTCGACCTGGCCATCCACCCAAACTAAGCAATCGTGGGAGAAGAGCCTTAGAGAGAGAGGTAAAGAAGAACCCCAACATCACTGTGGCTGAGCTCCAGAGATGCAGTAGGGAGATGGGAGAAAGTTCCACAAAGTCAACTATCACTGCAGCCCTCTACCAGTTGGGGCTTTATGGCAGAGTGTGTCGATGGAAGCCTCTCCTCAGTGCAAGACATATGAAAGGCCGCATACAGTTTGGGAGTCCATGTGTTTTTTGCAGACTAAGATTCTCTGGTCTAATGAGACCAAGATTGAACTTTTTGGTGTTAATTCTAAGCGGTATGTGTGGATAAAACCAGGCACTGCTCATCACCTGCCCAATACAATCCTAACAGTGAAACATGGTGGTGGCAGCATCATGCTATGGGGGTGTTTTTCAGCTGCAGGGACAGGATGATTGGTTGAAATTGAAGGAAAGATGAATGTGGCCAAGTACAGAGATATCCTGGATGAAAACCTATTCTAGAGTGCTCTGGACCTCAGACTGGGCCAAAGGTTCATCTTCCAACAAGACAATGACCCTAAGCGCACAGCTAAAATAATAAAGCAGAGGCTTCAGAAAAACTCTGTGCCCATTCTTGACTGGCCCAGCCAGAGCCCTGACCTAAACCCAACTGAGCATCTCTGGAGAGACTTGAAAATGGCTGTCCACCAACGTTCACCATCCAACCTGAGGGAACTAGAGCGGATCTGCCAGGAAGAATAGCAGAGGATCCCCAAATCCAGGAGTGAAAAATTTGTTACATCATTCCCAAGAAGACTCATGGCTGTAGTAGCTCAAAAGGGGGCTTCTACTCAATACTGAGCAAATGGTCTGAATACTTATGACCATATGATTTTTCAGTTTTTCTTGTTTAATAAATTTGCAAAAATATCTACATTTGTTTTTTTCTTCTTTCAAGATGGGTTGCAGAGTGTACATTAATGAGCAAAAAAAATAACTTTTTTGATCTTACCAAATGGCTGCAATGAAACAGAGTGTAAAATTTAAAGAAGTCTGAATACTTTCCGTACCCACTGTAAACAGCTTTTGAATTTGGCGGTATTGGAGTGCAATAAATAATTGTATTTTAAAAAGGACATTGATACCGTAAACCATAGATAATAGATAAATCTGTGACTAATTAGATAAAAATAACATAAAAAAACATTTCAATAGCTTTATTTGTTCCTTGCAAACTAACCTCAGGGGAGCTAGGAAGAAATCACAGTTCTATTCTCTAAGAGCTGTGCAGAAGCATTATTTGATGGGGCTACTAACAAGGAAGAGCTGATTTTTGCTATTTCTGTGCCTGGCCATTGAGGGGTTATTAGCACGAATGCCCTCATTCTTTTTTACAGATATACCAAAAACCCAAAGGGTTTCCTTTAATTTTCTTACTACTTAACATGTCATTTCATGTCACACTGCTAAATGCTATTGATTTTTACACAAATGGGTTTATCCTTGGCAAGGAAGTACAATCATAGAAGAGCTTTGTATTTGTCCAATGAACCTTACACATCATTGTAACCACCTTGTGTATTCTCATTATATTTAGAACTTCTGTGAAGGCAAAAGATGAAGTAAAAACAGAGAAGAAATCTGGCTTTTGGGACAGTCTGGCAATTAAACAAAATATTCAACCAAAAAAAGCTGATGAGATTGAGGGTTGGGAGCCCCCACAAATTATGGTTGAAGATACCCCATCATTTGCAGAAGATCCTTTAGATGAAGACAACCCTTCATGGCAAGCCTGGGAAGAAGAAAGCAAAGGATCCTCAAAGTATACTAATTTGGCAAGTTCTGGAAACAGTTCTAGGTGGAGTATTAAGTCAGCTGGCAAACTAGTTAGTATTAGACGGAGAAGCAAAGGCAACCTCACTGAAAACTGGGAAGAGTTAGAATGACCAAGCTAAAAATCTCTTAATATGCAATATCTTTCCGCAGGTTTCATGGCGTTCACATCCTTTTCTACCAAAAATATCCTTAGTATTGTATACATATGTACTTTTATATTTAAATGAGTCCTTTAAAAATAAATTTGCACTCGTAAATTTTTTTTTTTTTTTTTCGAACATAGTTTAAAGTGACTCGAAAGAAAAAAATACCCACCTGTGAAAATGTTAGGGTGGCCTTGATTGTGCCTGCATAACACTTGGATAACTGAAATGAAAGTTGGTTTTACCAAAAACAGTAATTCTTTAGAGAATGTATACACTGGCTGTAATTTAGACTGCCTTATACTGTTACCAGTAAAGGGTATCTGCCTTGCACATTAAACTGTCAAGTGCCTGTATTTCACCTTGATAATGTATTTGTGATGCACAGCTTAATTTATTGATAAATTAATTTACGTTTTGGTTGCTTTTATGAGAGAAAGATGTGTTTTTTTGTGAAGAACAGCATTTTGTGTTACAAAATAATTATGTAGATTTGTGTTTCGCATAGCATTTTATTACATTCAGTTTTTCCACTTAATACACATCTGTTACATATGACCGTTATATTATGCCTAGTTGTATAAAATCCACATAGAGCTGCCCCTGTATACCTTTTGTAAGGCTTTATACTGTTGTGAAACTACTGGACCCAGCATGCTCTGCTATTTAGCTATATGTGTTAGGGATCATTGACTCTAGCATTTTTCAGTTCTACACAGAAGAAAGATTTTTCCTTCTTTGCTCTACTGGAGCTCAGAAACATAACTGTGAACAAACCTTTAGAATGCAGATCATAATGGGAGTTGTAGTTCTATAGCCACTGTAGAGTCGCTGGCCGTCTACCTCTGCTGTAGACCAAAAATGGGTTTTTATTGTTAATTCCTACAAACCGTAGTATTAATAGGCTTTTGCATGCTAGGATCATTTTGTTTAGATGATATTTTTGTATATAGGGAATAAAATGTCTTTTTATAGATACTGCGATGTTCAGCTTGCCTGTTGCAGATATGCATGGGTAACAAATAAGTTTACCAAGGTGAAATAAGTTAGATTGACCGCTTCAGTCGGTCTCTCCATATAACATCGCATCTGTATGTTTGAAGCATTGTTTTATCAGTGTCATTGTTAAGGTAACTGAAGAACATTCTTTGTATTTTTTCATCTTGAATAAAGAATTCAGTTGCACCCATATCTTTGTTACTGAATTATTTATCCCCAATAATATAGTGAATGGAGTAAATGTAGACTATATATTATATATATATATATATATATATATATATAATATATATATTTTATTAATATATATATATATATCCAGTGCCCCATACGATTTAAAGTATCTCGGCTCCACATAAAAGCCGAGATGTTTTGTGTGTGTATTTGTGTACATATATTTATATTTTTGGGGGTGAATGGGGAAATTGTGAGCTGTATATTTTGTGGCGGTAATATTTTTCACATTTTTGAGAATTTTCTTTTTCAACTTCTCTTGGGTACTTGTACAAGTGATTGCTAGTAGTATAGTATATTGCAGTACTTTTGTATTGCAGTATATTGTCATTCTAGCGATTTCTTTATTACATCCTGCCTCTGTTGACAGGTAGTTCTCTAGTGGAGTAAATAATATATCCTGCAGAAGTTTCTGTGAATGTAAAAAGTTGGACAGAAACTTCTGCAGGAGGCAAACCAATCAGGACAGCAGACAGTTAAAGCCACAAATGATGTGTCCCCTCACCTGCTCTTGGGAGATGGATGACCAGGACAGCCTCCTGGACAACTTGCCTCTAGTGTGTTAAACACCTGAAATCTCTCCAGAGGACACAAACAGCAGCCACAGCTAATTCCTTGCGCTTGCAGACCTTTGGCACATCTACAGCCCCCTGGTACCATCTGACTGTGCCCCAAGGCCAGGTACCAGCTCACAAAATGCAGTCTAGGTTTCCCTGAGTCCATTGCCCAGCATCTAACAGCTGGCCATTGAGACACTCACTCACAATGTACAAACATTCTAAACACACACACACTATATATATATATATATATATATATATATATATATATATATATATATATATATATATATATACACATACACATACAATGTAGACACAGGCTACACACAGTATATACACAGACCTGCACACACAGTGAATACTGTGTTTTGTAAACACACTATACACACACCATGTAGAAAGACACCCAAAACACACAATGTACACACACTATGCACTTGTGCAGTGTATAAACAAACACACACAGAGGGGGCAGTGATATTATTTTAGGTCTTAGGCAGCGTGCAACTTTAGTGTTACTGCAGGCACTATAGGACAACTGATAATCATCAGAGTCTAGGTCAAACAGGATAGCTAAGCCGGTCTATTTTAATACATTGAATAGGCAGTAAAAAAAAATTAATAAGAGTTAAGTTTTAGTTTGAGACCAGTTAGGGTGGTGATTGGTAAAATTATGGTATTTATTTGTCTTTGGCAAATTGTATATTAACTTAGCTACCATCAAATCACAGGTGAGTAATATTGAAATATATGGTACACACATATACTGTATAAAAAAAAAAAAAAACACACCGTATACACACACACACACACCGTGTGCACACAGTATGTACACACCACAGTATTTCCTGCCAGCAGGCCCCCTGGTTTTTACCCAGGCTCTGTACGACTGTACCCCCAGTGCTGCCCTGTATGCATCTATAAAATGGGAAAAGGCATTCAAAAAGTTAATTACATAAGTGTTATACCTTTCATTGTGACTTCATGTTTAACAAGGAATAAAATCACATTGAAGCACCTCACCATATAAAAGGTGTATGGATAAGCCTTTCTGTTCTATGGCAGGTTTTCACATATTGAAAATTCCCTTACGTTTGACTATATAATTCCAAATATTATTTTACTTTAGATTTCACGGTTGATGGACAGTAATGTATGGTCTTTCATATAACAATGTTTTGGTCCAACAGTGTTTAGCTAAACGTTAGTCAGACATGGGTTGTGATAATGCCTGTTACTTTACAATAACATACAGTGCCTTGCGAAAGTATTCGGCCCCCTTGAACTTTTCAACCTTTTGCCACATTTCAGGCTTCAAACATAAAGATATAAAATTTTTAATTTTAATCAACTGCAAGTGGGACACAATTGTGAAGTGGAAAGAAATTTATTGGATATTTTAAACTTTTGTAAAAAATAAAAAAAATGAAAAGTGGGGCGTGCAAAATTATTCGGCCCCCTTAAGTTAATACTTTGTAGCGCCACCTTTTGCTGTGATTACAGCTGCAAGTTGCTTGGGGTATGTCTTTATCAGTTTTGCACATCGAGACACTGAAATTCTTGCCCTTTCTTGCTTGGAAAAAAGCTTGAGCTCGGTGAGGTTGGATCGAGAGCGTCTGTGAACAGCAATTTTCAGCTCTTTCCACAGATTCTCGATTGGTCTGGACTGTGACTTGGCCATTCTAACACCTGGATACGTTTATTTGTGAACCATCCCATTGTAGATTTTGCTTTGTTTGGGATCATTGTCTTGTTGGAAGATAAATCTCCGTCCCAGTCTCAGGTCTTTTGCAGACTCCAACAGGTGTTCTTCCAGAATGGTCCTGGATTTGGCTCCATCCATCTTCCCATCAATTTTAACCATCTTCCCTGTCCCTGCTGAAGAAAAGCAGGCAAAAAACATGATGCTGCCACCACCATGTTTGACAGTGGGGATGGTGTGTTAAGGGTGATGAGCTGTGGTGTTTTTACGCCAAACATATAGTTTTGCATTGTGGCAAAAAAGTTGGATTTTGGTTTCATCTGACCAGAGCACCTTCTTCCACATGTTTGGTGTCTCCCAGGTGGCAAACGTTAAACGAGACTTTTTATGGATATCTTTGAGAGATGGCTTTCTTCTTGCCACTCTTCCATAAAGGCCAGAATTGTGCAGTGTATGACTGATTGTTGTCCTATGGACATACTCTCCCAGCTCAGCTGTAGATCTCTGCAGATCATCCAGAGTGATCATGGGCCTCTTGGCTGCATCTCTGATCAGTCTTCTCCTTGTTTGAGATGAAGTTTAGAGGGACGGCCAGATCTTGGTAGATTTCCAGTGGTCTGATACTCCTTCCCTTTCAATATGATCATTTGCACAGTGCTCCTTGGGATGTTTTTGGGAAATCTTTTTGTATCCAAACCCTGCTTTAAACTTCTCCACAACAGTATCACGGACCTGCCTGGTGTGTTCCTTGGTCTTCATGATGCTCTCTGCACTTTAAACAAAACCCTGAGACTATCACAGAGCTGGTGCATTAATACGGAGACTTGATTACACGCAGCTGGATTATATTTATCATCATTCGTCATTTAGGACAACATTGGATCATTCAGAGATCCTCAATGAACTTCTGGAGTGAGTTTGCTGCACTGAAAGTAAAGGGGCCAAATAATATTGCACACCCCACTTTTTGTTTTTTTTTATTTTTTTACTAAAGTTTTAAATATCCAATAAATTTCGTTACACTTCACAATTGTGTCCCACTTGTTGATTCTTCACAAACAATTAAAAAATTTATATCTTTGTTTGAAGCCTGAAATGTGGCAAAAGGTTGAAAAGTTCAAGAGGGCCGAATACTTTCGCAAGACACTGTAAATATTAATATACAGTGGGGGAAAAAGTATTTAGTCAGCCATTAATTGTGCAAGTTCTCCCACTTAAAAAGATGAGAGAGTGCTGTAATTGACATAATAGGTAGACCTTAACTATGAGAGACAAAATGAGAAAACAAATCCAGAAAATCACATTGTCTGATTTGGAAAGAATTTATTTGCAAATTATGGTGGAAAATAAGTATTTGATTACCTACAAACCAGCAAGATTTCTGGCTCTCACAGACCAGTAACTTCTTATTTAGGCCTCGTTCACACGGCTTATTTCGCCGCATATTTGCCGACGGATTGACGATCGTCAATCCGTCGGCAAATCAGTCAGAAACAAGTAACAGCCTATTTTCTATTGATTTCAATAGAAAATACGGCTCGTCGTTCACAAAGACACGTATTTTCCGTGCCGGATTGCCGCCGCGGATTGACGACGGCAATCCGGACGGAAAAAAACAATGTGCATGTCAATTATTTACGGACGGATTCACACCTTACAATGATTGGAGATGGTTGAATCCGTCGGGAAATCAGTTACAAAAACGTGCCACACTTAGTGGCCCTTATTTGCAACTGATTTTTCAACAAATTTCAGAACGTATTTACGATGGGGCCCCAATCCATGTAATACGTTCTGAAATAACCCGTGTGAAACCTTTAGAGGCTCATCTGTCCTCCATCTTTACCGTAGTAATGGCACCTGTTTGACTTATAAAGAAAAAAATCCCACTTTGATTTGTTTATATTACCTTCACCAATTTCCCGGCAAAACATCGGGGCCTCCAACCCATAGTGTCTGTACCCAAAAATGGCGATTCCCAATTTTCCATAAAAATACTTTATTTCAAAAGGGTTAAAATCTTTCTTAAGCCCCACAATAGTATCAAAAAAAAGGGTAAACAACGAAATTTGGGGGGTTTTACATACGTAAATAGAACTTGCATCCTTTATATGCTCCACAGGCTTCCTCGTGGGACCCCCGGGCCCGGCGTCCGCATCAGAGTAGGACTTTCGAGAAGATTCCTCCCCTTTCTCAAGCATGCGTAGAACCCCCACCTCAACCATATAGTGCAATTATTCACATCTAAAAAAAACAAAAAACAATACTATTAAAACAATCTAAAGCTTAAAATTCATTAATCCCTTAGGAGCAAGAAAAACCACCCGATGTATCCATTCGGCTTTTTTCTGTAGTCATTTGCTGTAGCTGTTTATATTGTTAAAATGGATTTTTTGTAACACACACCAAACGAAATTCCCGCTACACGTTTTTTCTATAGAAAAGTCCCGTGCTAATGATTTCCCCCCAAATATCTTTTTACACTCCTCAGAATTACCACTTTCGTTTTTCTTATTCAAAAACTGTCTAATCAACAACTTATGTTCATTTAACCTAACCTTGATTGCTCTGCCTGTCTGGCCAACATAGATCTTCCCACAGGGGCACTTAGCATATAAATTACCGTTCGCTATCCATTTTTGCGATCAGGGTGGTTGGCCGCGGGGGCCGGGAATCCCCGGTTTTGGGCCCCCCGAGCGCTGTGGGCCCCGGGGGCGTCCGTCGCCCGCGGGGGGTCCGGCCCCCCCGGCATCCGGTCACTGGACGCCCGGGACCCGCGTCCCGAGCCCCAGAGACCGCCCGGGAGTTGGGACAAATGTCCCCGACCCCCGGGCCCCCGGGGGGGTTCAGGGGAGCACAGCGCCTAGGCCGTCGCTGATCTCCCGCAGGCTAAACGCTTGGGCCCTTACCCTCCCGGGGCCCCGGGCCCCTACTGGTGACGTAGGGGGCGTGACGTCATTAAACCGCGCCGCCTATGCAGGGCCCCAATACGGACCCGGCGGGGAGCTCGAGGGGCCGGGACTGCCGGGAGGGGAGCCGGAGCCAGGTAAGTGGCGGTTGTTTTTTTTTTTTTTTGTTTTTTTTTTAAATATCAAAGGGGGCCCCCCTGGTTTAAATGGGGGGCCCCTGACTACTCAGAGGGGCCCCTGAGTACTAAGGGGGGGGGGGGCCTGGCTACTAAGGGGGGGGGCCCCCGGACTACTAAAGGGGGGGGGCCCCCTACTACTAGGGGGGGGCCCCCCGACCTACAAGGGGGGGGGGGCCGCCCCCTGACTACTAAGGGGGGGGGGGGGGCCGCCCCTGCTACTAAGGGGGGGGGGCCCGACTACTAGGGGGGGGCCCCCCTCTACAAAAGGGGGCCCCCGGCTACTAAGGGGGGGGGCCCCCGACTACTAAGGGGGGGGCCCCCTCTACATAAAGGGGGGCCCCGACTAAATAAAGGGGGCCCCTGACTACTAAGGGGGGGGGCCGCCCCCTGACTACTAAGGGGGGGGGGCTGCCCCCTAAACAAAACCCCTTAAAAGGGGGGGGCCCCCTCTAAATGGGGGGGGGGGGGGGGCCCCCGACTACTAAGGGGGGGCCCCCGACTACTAAGGGGGGGCCCCCTCTACATAAAGGGGGGCCCCGACTAAATAAAGGGGCCCCCGGCTACTAAGGGGGGGGGGGCCCCGATTTAAAAAGGGGGGGGGGCCCCCCTGAAACTATGGGGGGCCCTAAAACCCTAAATAAAGGGGTCCTGGTACAAAAAGGGGCCCTTTGACTACTAAAGGGGGGCCCCCCGACTACTAAGGGGGGGGCCCCCCGACTACAAGGGGGGGGGCCCCCTCTAATAAAGGGGGGCCCCCGACAAAATTTAAGGGGGCCCCCCGGCCAAAAAGGGGGGGGGGGGCCCCCGACTCCTAAGGGGGGGGCCCCCTGACTACTATGGGGGGCCCTGACTAAATAAAGGGGGCCCTGGCTACATAAAGGGGGCCCTGACTGCTAAAGGGGGGCCCTGACTACATAAAGGGGGGCCCGGGCTATAAAAAGGGGGGCCCTGACTAACAAAAGGGAAGCCCTGACTACCTAAAGGTGGCCCGGACTACCAAAAGGGGGGCCCCTGACTACCTACACAATAAAAAAAAGGGGGGCCCCCGATACCTACACACTCAAAAGGGGGGGCTGATTTCCTACATATACTAAAGGGGGGTGACCCCTGCACACTAGCTAAAGGAGGCCCTAATACCTGTTACTACCTAAAAGAGCCCCTTAATGCCTGTACACTCCCTAAAAGAGACCCTAACTGCCTGTACACCCCCCTAAAGGAGGCCTTAACTGCCTTTATACTATCTAAAAGAGCCCCCTAACTGCCTGTATATCCCAAAGGGGCCCTTAACTGCCTGTATACTATCTAAAAGAGACCCTTAACTCCCCTGTAACTCCCTAAAAAGGCCCCCCCTAATGCCTGTATACTCCTGCTTTACCCAGGGGGGTTATCCTTTCCCCACCCTCCAACCCCAGGATACAAACCCTCTAATTATGGCTTGTACCCGCCTCCCACCCCTGGGGAAGTTTTAGGGGGTGGGAATGGGTAAAAAGATGCTGGGGAAAAATTTAGGATTCTAAAATATTTGTGTATAAATTTTTGCAGGGATGAGCTGTGTCCGGGACAGTCCTCATGGGGTGTTTGGAACGGATGCAGAAGAAAAGGGAATAAGAACGCTCATGAGAGAAGAGAACGACTCCCCCAGAAGGACGTCTCTGGTGGGTCCTGGATGTTAAAGGGGGTTTGTTACTTCTATATTGGATCAGACTGTATTCACTGTAATGTTATGTGACCTGAGCTGGTTTTCTGACTCTATGGGTCTCTATTGGGGGTGTTGTAGGTTTTACCTGGCTGTTGTCGACATCTATGCGGTCTCTAATGGTGGTGTTGTAGGGTTTTTACCCGAGCTGGTGTCTGACCTTATTGGTTTCTATATGGCGGTGTTTAGGTTTATTGGATTAGTTTAGTGGCAGTGTACATGGTCCCTGATTTACCCTGTGATAGGTTTTTCCTTCACTTTCTTGCTGTTGATTTTAGAAGGGGGTGAGGTGCGGACCCAAAGGAAACGTTTGGGGGGAGATATTGTATGTGGGGGAGGGGGTATTTTTATGTGGGGGGAGGGGGATTTGTATTGGGGTGGTGGTGGGTGGAGGGGGATAGTGTATGTGGGCTGGTGGTGGGTGGAGGGATATATTGTATGTGGGCTGGTGGTGGGTGGAGGGGGGATATTGTATGTGGGGGAGGGGGATATTGTAGTGGGGGAGGGGGGGTTTTTGGGGGGGAGGGGTATTGTATGTGGGGGTTTTGGTGGGGGTATTTGTATTGGGGGGGGGGGGGATATTGTATTGGGATGGAGGGGGATATTGTTTGGGTGGAGGGGGGTGGGGGGGGGTTTTTGTATTTGGGTGGAGGGGGAATTGATTGGGTGGAGGGGATATTTTATTGGGGAGGGGGGGAATTGTATGTGGTGGAGGGGGGGTATTTTTTGGGTGGAGGGGGATATTGTATGGGGGGGAGGGGGATATTTTAGGGTGGAGGGGGGTAGGGGTTTTGGGGGGAGGGGGATATTGTATCGGGTGGAGGGGGATATTATCGGGGGGAGGGGGGATAGTGTATGCGGGTGGAGGGGGGTTGTATGGGGTGGAGGGGGGTAGTGTATGGGGTGGAGGGGGGGATATGTATCGGGTGGGGGGATAGTTATGCGGGGGGGGGGTGGAGGGGGGAAAGTGTATGCGGGTGGCGGGGGGAGTGATGGGGTGGAGGGGGATATGATTGGGTATTGGATGGGTCTTTTTTGTTATGTAGAACAGACAGATTGTGCATAGACAGATGTGGACTCACTTGCTATTGTACAACCCATACAATTTTGTTTTTCAACTGATTATGGGTAAAATGGGCGCATTTATGTCCCAGAGGCCCGGGAAATTTTTACGTACAGTAGGGTGGGCCCCCCAAGATCAAGGGTGGGCCCCAGACCCCCCAGTCCGACACTGTGTGCGATCCTTTAATATCTATAGGAAATCCTTTTGTTGGATGATATATACGATCCCCTTTTATTATTGCCGAGCAGTGCTGGGCACCGGGGACAGCAACAAATGTGCCCGTGCGGGTAGATCTAAGCGCTGTCTGAACTGGTACCTGTGGCTTTTTCTTATTAATATCTGCCGAGATCAGTTGTTGTCCCACTGTTTTGCTTTTTCGATAGATATATTTGGGTCTATTTCTGAACAATGATCCAAACTGCGGATCAGATTGCAATATTTTCCAATGTGAATAAATCACCTGTTTGATGATCCCTGCATGTCAATCATATTTCGACATAAATGTAAAAGTTTCATCCCTTTTCTTTGGTGGCCTGATTTTTAAATATTCCTCCCTGGATGTATTGAAAACCTCCATACCAATTTTTTCTAAATCTTCTCTTAGATATCCTCTATCACAGAATTTGGCACATCGCCATTTTTGGATACCTGTTTGAACTTATCAGTATAAAAGACATCTGTCCACAACCTCAAACAGTCACACTCCAAACTCTACTATGGTGAAGACCAAAGAGCTGTCGAAGCAGACCAGAAACAAAATTGTAGCCCTGCACCAGGCTGGGAAGACTGAATCTGTAATAGGCAAGCAGCTTGGTTTGAAGAAATCAACTGTGGGAGTAATAATTAGAAAATGGAAGACCTACAAAACCACTGATGATCTCCCTTGATCTGGGGTTCCATGCAAGATCTCAAACTGTGGGGTCAAAATGATCACAAGAACGGTGAGCAAAAATCCTAGAACCACACAGGGGGACCTAGTGAATGACCTGCAGAGAGCTGGGAGCAACATAACAAAGACTACCATCAGTAACCCACTATGCCGCCAGGGACTTAGATCCCGCAGTGCCAGACGTGTCCCCCTGCTTAAGCCAGTACATGTCCGGGCCCATCTGAAGTTTGAAAGAGAGCATTTGGATGATCCAGAACTCGTCGTGTTTGGAGGAGAGCGAATGCGAAGTTGCATCCAAAGAACACCATACCTACTCTGAAGCATGGGGGTGGCAACATCATGCTTTCGGCTGTTTCTCTGCAAAGGGACAAGGACGACTCATCCGTGTAAATGATAGAATGAATGGGGCCATGTATCGTGTAATGTTGAGTGCAAACCTCCTTCCATCAGCAAGGGCATTGAAGATGAAACGTGGCTGGGTCTTTTAGCATGACAATGATCCCAAGCACACCGACAGGGCAACAAAGGAGTGGTTTCATAAGAAGCATTTCAAGGTCCTGGAGTGGCCTAACCAGTCTCCAGATTTCAACCCCATAGAAAACCTTTGGAGGAAGTTGAAAGTCTGTGTTGCCCAGCAACAACCCCAAAACATCACTGCTGTAGAGGAGATCTGACAACCTTGTGAAGACTTACAGAAACAGTTTGTTGACTTTGCCAACAATGATATATAACAAAGTATTGAGATGAACTTTTGTTATTGACCAAATACTTATTTTCCACCATAATTTGCAATTTCTTTTCAAATCAAACAATGTGATTTTCTGGATTTTTCTCATTTTGTCTCTCATAGTTGAGGTCTACCTATGATGTCAATTACAGACCTCTCATCTTTTTAAGTGGTGTGTATGTGTATGTTGAATTGTATTAATTGTTATATATATATATATATATATATATAGATATATATAGATAGATTCTTTGCAAACATTCTGTATTAAAAAGGTGTTAACACAAAGCCACTTCCACGTAAAGTTTGGCTCATAGTTGGCTACAAGCCGACCATGTTACAGAATTAGGAGGGCAGCACTTGCAGCTGTCGGCTACATTCAGAACTCCCATAGAAATGAATGGGAAGGATGGCCACAGGCACTGCCCACCTCATTCTGTAGCATGGTTGGCTAGCTTTGAGCCAAGTTGTAACAAGAGAATGTGCATGGAGGTCGGTCCCGCTTTGTTTTTTTCCGTCGTAGACCTACAGAATAAAATCTGCACACACATCTGTGCTAATTGCTGTGGATTTTGTTGTAGATTTATCACCGGGTAAAGATTTGCAAGTCCACTGTAGGGAATATCCTCAGTGGACCCATCGCATATGAGTTTACCCTCAAAGCAAAACTGTCAGGTGGTTTATGCCACCCCATCTGAGAGGAAGATATGATAGAGGGAGAAAGGCCAAGCTCTGTGATATATAGGTTTAAATGATTTGGAGCAAAAGATCAGAGCAAATCCTGACTGGATTCTGTAAGACACAGTGACTGTATACTCCCACTTGTCTACTGTCAATCACTATATGTGGGTGGAGTAAGCAGTGCTTACATGTTTTATTATCTGCTTTTTACTCAGAAATTCTGCTTCAAGGTATATAAGCTTATCTGACAAGCAAAAGGATAACTATTTGGAACTTTTGACTTTCTGGATCCATATCTCACCATTCACTACAGCTTTGAACATGAGACTATTATCATTTCATAGATCATCGTTTTGGCTATCTTATACATAATAATAATAATAATAATCTTTATTTATATAGTGCCAACAAATTTCGCAGCACTTTACAATGTAGAGGGTATAATTACAGACAAAAACAGACATTACACAGTGAACGCTACTTACAGGTGAGACACAAGGTGTGAGGGCCCTGCTCGCAAGAGCTTACAATCTAAGAGGGTGCCTGGGGGAAACAAAGAGGGAGAAGTGCTAAATTTACAATGGCCCAGCCATGTTTTATAAATATGGGGAGGTTTACATAAAGATTTGGTGAACCTGCCACCATGACTGTACATCTATATACAGATAAGTGCCTGTGAGTGCCCTAGTGTAGGGAGTGACAGGAATGTGTGTGATAGAAGGTGTGGGTTAGCAATTAGTGGTTTTGGTAGGCCTGCCTGAGGAGATGTGTTTTCAGGACACTCTTAAAACTACGAAGGCTGGGATTGTGCCTGATGGTACGTGGTAGCATGTTCCAGAGAATGGGTGCAGCACGTGCAAAATCTTGAAGACGGGCATGGGAGGTTCGGATGATTGTAGTCTGTAGTTTGATGTCCGTAGCTGAGCGGAGAGGAGCGGGCAGGGTGGTAGACAGAGATGAGGGAGGAGATGTATGGGGGTGCAGCACTGTGGAGAGCTTTATTGGTGAAAGTGATAGTTTATGCTGTATTCTGTGCTGGATGGGCAACCAGTGGAGCGAGTGACACAGGGTAGAGGCATCAGTATAGCGGCTGGAAAGAAAGACAAGCCTGGCTGCTGCATTCAGGGCAGATTGGAGAGGGGAGAGTTTACAGAGGGGAAATAATAATCAGGGAGTTACAGTAGTCAAGACGAGAGTGAATAAGAGCAACAATGAGAGTTTGAGTTGTTTCCACAGTGAGAAAAGGACGGATTCTGGAGATGTTCTTGAGGTGCAAGTGACAGGAGCGCGCAAGGGATTGGATATATGGGGTGAAAGACAGATCAGGGTCTAGAATAACCCCAAGACACCGGGCCTGCTGCCTAGGAGTTATGGTGATGCCACACACTGAGAGAGAAATAGCAGATGGGGGTTGGTTAGTAGATGGGGGAAAAACAAGAAGTTCGGTTTTGGTGAGGTTTAGTTGTAGATAGAGAGAGGACATGATGTCAGAGACAGCGGACAGACAGTCACTGGTGTTTTGTAGCAGGGCAGGAGTGAGGTCACGGGAGGAGGTGTATAACTGAGTGTCATCAGCGTAGAGATGGTACTGGAAGCCAAATCTACTGATGGTTTGGCCAATGGGGGCTGTATAGATTGAGAAGAGGAGTGGACCAAGAACTGACCCCTGAGGGACCCCAACGGCAAGAGGGAGAGGGGAGGAAGTAGAACCTGCAAATGAGACACTGAAGAAGCGGTCAGAGAGGTAGGAAGAGAACCAAGCGAGAGCAGTGTCCTGGAGGCCAATGGTGCCGAGCATGCTGAGGAGAAGATGGTGATCAACAGTGTCAAATGCTGCAGAGAGATCCAGAAGATAAATTTGACTTGCAAATATTTAGCATAAACTTAAGTTATGCAGATTCTTGTCATGGAACTGCATTGTTACGGTTTTGCTCCTAAAAATCTTATGTAAATTTTTATTATTTTGTTTAGTATTTTGTAAATCCATCTTTGCTTTCAACACTGCCTTAATTATTTTGGGCATGTTCATGATCAGATTCAATCATTTCTCAACCAAAATGATCCCAGGTCACTTCTGTCACGGACAGCGGTAGTGGATCCGCTGGACCACCGCAAGCAATGGTATGAGCCATGCCAGAGAGCGGAATCTAAGTAGGTCCCGGTATTCACCAGAGCCCGCCGCAAAGCGGGATGAACTTGCTGCGGCGGGAGTCTACCTGGTCGCTACCCCTGACGTGACTTGCTTGCGGTGGCAGACAAGGGTGAGCGTAGTACAGAATCGTAAGGTGAACTCTTAGTCGGGGACAGGCGGTAAGGTCAGGACAGGTGGCAGAGATTCGTTGTCGAGGGACGGATGCAAAACGGTACGGTACACGGTAATCACGGACAAGACAAGGAACGCTTTCTCTATAGGCTGAAATGGCACTAAAGATCCGGCACTGAGCACAGGAAGGAGCAGGCTTAAATAGGGGCAGCAACGGAAATGGTAATTTACCAGTGCGCAGGCCCTTTAAATTTAACCGTGCCGGCATGCGCCCTAGGAGGTGGGGACATAGACACGAACGCGGCTGGGTAAGTACAGGGGAGACTGAGCATTAGAGCGAGTGCGCCCACAGTCCGACACGCGGACCGCGGCGCTACCTGCCCGCGTGGCACGGATGCGCCCGCGACCCGGGGAGAGGGTCGCGGGGCCACCCGGACCACTTCTATACATTCTCAATGTTGGTGCACCCTGGTCAACTCACTTGGGTACAGCTTTTTATCCAAATCTACCCACAAGTGTTCAATTGGGTTGAGATCTGGGGACTGTGAGAGCCAATCCAGCAACTCTACTTAATTGAACCATTTATTCACCAATCTCGACATTGTTGTCCTTATCATACCCATAGTACTCGAATATACGAAGTAATTCCTCTTGTAGGACACTCACATATAGCTCAGCATTGAGACCACCATTGATCCTGGTCAAGTATCCAACACCGTTGGCTATGAAACAACCCCATATTATCATGCCTCTTCCTCAGAATTTGACAGTTTCTTCAATTTCTCGATCCATTAGCCCCTCTTCCCTTGATTCTTCCAGACCCATTTGCACCTATCAGAACCGGACTATTGACTTTTATCTCATTGCTCCAAATCACCCATTTTTCAGTGTTCTACAGTCCACTTTTCGTACTTTTCTGCATACTTGAGCTAATGCTTTTTATGATATCGAAGTCTAGGCTTCTTCAGCTTTTTTTAGGCCACCATTCCAGACGAGTGTAATGCATGTCATATGGTGCTTGCATGGAGGTGTCACGATCCTCCAGGTATCGTGCCCTTTTCTTAACCAAACATGCCCTTTGACCCTGGCAGCTGCAGTGCTGTAGCTGTTCAATTGTTTTCTGTGCCTTCCAGCAGGGCAACAGTTAAAGGGGTTGTCTCGCTACAATGATTGGGTTTTAATTAAAAGATCTTTAAAAAAACAAGCAGCTTTGCAATATATGGTTATTACAAATGTCCTACTGATTTTGAGTTATCCCTGTTAGTAGTAGTGCATCAGCTCCTGAAATCACTATAGCAGCCGACCTGTTGATTTTTATCTCACTGGCTGCCAGTCCTGGTGACTCATCTGTTTCTGAATACAGGTCAGAGCACAGAGCCCCTCCCACACAGTATGCTTCTGTAGGGAAGGGAGGGGGAGGGCTCTGACTTCTGTGTCTGTGTGGATTAACCCTGTGTGTGCCTTCTCCCTCCTGCTCTCTACACAGATTGAGGAGAGCAGAGGTGAGGCTGATCTGTGGTCAGTACGATGTGACCACAGTGAAGTGTGTTACTATAATCATGATGTGTCTGTGGAGCTTTGACTAAAACAAATAGAACAGATCAGGGGGGCATGTAAATAGTTCAATTATCCCTCCCTCTCTGCTGTATTATTTAAACACATCGTGATTATAGAAAACACACTTCACAGCTGCCCCTGTGTCTGTTCTGACGGGGTTTTGTTTTTTGTTGCTTGGAATGTGGAGATTTGTATGCTAAGCAGGGGGTATAGGAACCTTTACATCCCCACCTGCTCTGCTATTAGCATACACAGCTTCACAGACCTCTCCACACTCATAGATCAGCCCTATCCCTGTTGTCTCCTGACTCTGTGCAGCTGATTCAGCAGTGAGTAGCAGATCTAGGCAGGCACACACAGGGTTAACTCTGGCAGCAAACCCCTTCGCCCTCCCCCTGCTGTATAGAAGGTATGGAGGAGAGCTTTCTGTGTGCTGATGGGAGGGGGGAAGGGTAGGAGCAGATGCAGACAAGAAGCACGCCCCTGAATTCAAAAATCCTTTGCTGCCAGACACATTGAAGTAGGCTGAAAGCCTGTAGTGAGACAACTCCTTTAACCTTCCTCTAGTGTTAGGGTCGTGACCGACCCGTTTTAGCTTTTAAATGCATACAAATTCTACATACGTTTGTTTATTGCATCAAGACTTTTTGACTTTTTCAGGAACTTATTTTTAAACAAAATACAATAAAATAAAACTATTTTACTAAATTTTAAAATGCTCTTATTTAAATTATAACATTTGTGGTGTTTATGAGTTAAGTTTTGGGACTTATTGTTTTTTTTACTCTTATATTAAACCTGGGTCGAAATTGAACCCAACAAAATATAAACCAACAGCCCACAGCCAGCTCTACCTCCAACAACTTGAGTTAGGGACATGTCCAGGCATGTATGGCCAAATCAGCTTACAGTTGGGTACTTTGGAGTATACATCTTCAGTTTACACCATGCAACAATGAGGAGAAGATTAGATGCAAGCCAAATTCTGAATTATACTTGATGAAAAAGAATCAGAGGACACACAGCAGCAAACTGATACAGATGAACAGGTTTCTGGGAGGAAGATGATGTGGTATCAACCGGAGACACAGACAGTTCTGATCATTCTGATAGAGGGGTGCTGAAGCTGCTTCCGCTGAAAGATTCAAATCCAAAATGGCGAGATCATTGGGGGGCTCAGTACCTCCAGATGTACATGGCAGGGCAGATGCTGCAAATGTCAAAAAAAATTACCCCTGGTATCAAAAGCTTTGCTGTGACAAGAATCAGTGACATCAAGACATGTTTTGATCTGTTTATGCCATTGTCAATAAACAAAGTCATTATTGCTATGACAAACCTTTAAGGAAAAAAAAGTCCACGTCAACATGCGGAATGACCTTCATGATGATGACGTGTATGCCTACATTGGTGTTCTTCTCCTTGATGGAGTGTACAAATCATGCAATGAGGCCACTGATAGTCTCTGTACGCATCGACAGGCAGGAATATTTTCCGGGCAACAATGTCACTTTAAAAGTTTCAAATGATAATCAAGAGTCCTTAATTTGGGCAACAGAGACACCAGAACAAATCTGACAAACTTGCTCCCAACAGGATGTTGGGAGGAAAATGGGTTAAGCTCCTTCCACTGAATGTTCAACCCAGGGCAGAGGTGACAGTAGACGAACGTTTTCTCCCTTTCCGCGGAAAATGACCCTTCCGGCAATACATACCAAGTAAGCCAGGCAAATACGGTATACAAATCTGGGCAGCCTGTGATGCAAAAACTAGCTATGCATGGAATCTACAGATTTACACAGGCAAGGCTGCAAAACAGCATCCCTGAAAAAAAACAAGGAAAACGTGTAATCCTCGATATGACTACTGGACTGCAGGGTCACAACATTACTTGTGACAATTTTTTTTACCAGCTAAAGACCTTGGGACAAGAACTTCTCAGGGGGAAAATCACCATGGTGGCAAGTGAAAAAAAAACAAACCTAGCCTTTCCCCCTGAATTGTTGCAGATGAAGGACAGGGCTCCCCCTTTCCTCAAAGTTTGTTTTTACAGACACCACCACTGCTGTTTCATACTGCCCCAAAAACAACAGAATGTGGTAAATGATGTCCACACTTCACAAAAAAAGCAGCTGTGTCATCAAGAATGACAAAAAGCCCAGAATCAACCTGGACTATAACAAAAACAAAGGAGGAGTCGACAACCTGGACAAGCTGACTGCCACCTACACTTGCCAGCGAATGACTAGTAGATGGCCAATGGGTGTATTTTCCAACATCCTTGATGTGTCACATACAATGCATTTGTGTTGTGGACCCCCCATTCACCAAGGTGGAATTCAAAGAAAAAAAACAAGCGGAGGATGTTTCTTGAGGAACTAGGAAGATCCCTTGTCAAGGGGCCATTGACCAAAGGGAACGGGTTGCCCCGAGACCCAGCCGCTGCAGCCTTGGTCCGACAACTCCAGAGCTCAACAAGTGTTCGCCACACCCACAGCAACACAAAGAGCATCATCACCAGCATCCTCCTCAACCAGCCCTGCCTCAACATCAACCACAACAGCCACAACCCCAGTGAGACCACCTGATTCTAAAAGAAAGAGGTGTCAGGCCCGCCCCTAGCAATAAGGACAGAAAGACAAACACATCGTTGGGTTCGCCTGCAAAAAATACCTCTGCAAAGAAACCCCACAAAAAGTGTCACTTTTTGCCACACAAAGCATCTAAATACTAATGCATCTAAAAACTAGTATTTGATTTCTGTTGATTTGATTTGCTTGATTGATTGTTGTTTGTTTGTTTGACCTAGAAAAGCTACTTTTTATTATTATTGCTATTAATGTTAATATAATTTTCATCTTTTATTTGTATTAAAGTTCTATAAAAAAAAACAACATTTTTTTGCCTTTTTCATAAAGTAGTTAGATATGGGTCAAAATTGACCCGTAACACCATAGATGTTACTAGAGTTAATAATATAAAATATATATATATGTATATTTTTTTTACATTTAAGAAATGTGTTCTAAAACCCTTCAGTAATAGTCAGGTAATATAACAAACTTTTTTAAGTTTATATTATTCTCTTGAGGTTCATTTGACAATATTTTTATATTGAAAATGAAGGGTATGCTCTCAAATGAAAGGCCCAGGGAGCCACAACAAAAGTATAAAAATCAATCCTTCCATGGATGAGAAACCCTAACAAGGTAACTAAGAGGTAAGAAACAAATTGGATCATAAATAACTGTTTTAGGATATCCTAGGGGTGATTTAAGACACGGGTCAAAACCGACCCGTTAACATAAGAAAGAGTAACAGAAAGCTAACACTAGAGCAGGGGTGGGCAATTAATTTTCCCATGGGGCCGCATGAGAAAGTGCGATGGTTTTGGGGGGCCAGACTAATAAAAACATAGGATGAACGGTGAAAAATTCGTTTTTGGGGAGTATCTTTGTGGAAACTTTCTGGAGGATGTATCTATACATCTGCATATATACTGATGGTACACAGTAAGGTAGGTATATACAGCTCTCCTCAGTAAGGTAGGTATGTAGATGTATGTCCTCTCAGTCTGGCAGGTATATACAGCTCCCCTCAGTCAGGTATATAGATATAGGTACCCGCAGGCAGGTATATAGATAGGTACAGCTCCCCTCAGGCAGGTATATAGATAGGTACAGCTCCCCTCAGGCAGTTATATAGATAGGTACAGCTTCCCTCAGGCAGATATATAGATAGGTACAGCTCCCCTCAGGCAGGTATATAGATAGGTACAGCTCCCCTCAGGCAGGTATGTAGATAGGTACAGCTCCCCTCAGGCAGGTATATAGATATTTATAGCTCCCCTCAGGCAGGTATATAGATAGGTACAGCTCCCCTGAGGCAGGAATATAGATAGGTACAGCTCCCCTCAGGCAGGTATATAGATAGGTACAGCTCCCCTCAGGCAGGTATATAGATATTTATAGCTCCCCTCAGGCAGGTATATAGATAGGTACAGCTCCCCTCAGGCAGGTATATAGATAGGTACAGCTCCCCTGAGGCAGGAATATAGATAGGTACAGCTCCCCTCAGGCAGGTATATAGATAGGTACAGCTCCCCTCAGGCAGGTATATAGATAGGTACAGCTCCCCTCAGGCAGGTATCTAGTTAGTTAGGGCTCTATACAAGCAGGTATATAGTTAAAGCTCCACACAGGCAGGTATATAGTTAGGGCTTCCCACAGGCAGGTATATAGATAATTAGGGCTCCTCACAGGCAGGTATAGAGATAGTTAGGTGTGTCCCCAGGCAGGTATAGAGATAGTTAGGTGTGTCCCCAGGCAGATATAGAGATAGTTAGGTGTGTCCCCAGGCAGATATATAGTTAGGTGTGTCCCCAGGCAGGTATAGAGATAGTTAGGTGTGTCCCCAGGCAGGTATAGAGATAGTTAGGTGTGTCCCCAGGCAGGTATAGAGATAGTTAGGTGTGTCCCCAGGCAGGTATATAGTCAGGTGTGTCCCCAGGCAGGTATAAAGTTAGGTGTGTCACCAGGCAGGTATTTAGTCAGGTGTGTCCCCAGGCAGGTATAGAGATAGCTAGGTGTGTCCCCAGGCAGGTATAGAGATAGTTAGGTGCGTCCTCAGGCAGATATATAGTCAGGTGCGTCCCCAGGCAGATATATAGTCAGGTGCGTCCCCAGGCAGATATATAGTCTGTTGCGTCCCCAGGCAGATATACACTCACCGGCCACTTTATTAGGTACACCATGCTAGTAACGGGTTGGACCCCCTTTTGCCTTCAGAACTGCCTCAATTCTTCGTGGCATAGATTCAACAAGGTGCTGAAGCATCCTCAGAGATTTTGGTCCATATTGACATGATGGCATCACACAATTGCCGCAGATTTGTCGGCTGCACATCCATGATGCGAATCTCCCGTTCCACCACATCCCAAAGATGCTCTATTGGATTGAGATCTGGTGACTGTGGAGGCCATTTGAGTACAGTGAACTCATTGTCATGTTCAAGAAACCAGTCTGAGATGATTCCAGCTTTATGACATGGCGCATTATCCTTCTGAAAGTAGCCATCAGATGTTGGGTACATTGTGGTCATAAAGGGATGGACATGGTCAGCAACAATACTCAGGTAGGCTGTGGCATTGCAACAATGCTCAATTGGTACCAATGGGCCCAAAGAGTGCCAAGAAAATATTCCCCACACCATGACACCACCACCACCAGCCTGAACCGTTGATACAAGGCAGGATGGATCCATTCATTCATGTTGTTGACGCAAAATTCTGACCCTACCCTCCGAATGTCGCAGAAGAAATCTAGACACATCAGACCAGGCAACGATTTTCAAATATTCTAATGTCCAATTTTCGATGAGCTTGGGCAAATTGGAGCCTCAGTTTCCTGTTCTTAGCTGAAAGGAGTGGCACCCATGTGGTCTTTCTGCTGCTGTAGCCCATCTGCCTCAAAGTTCGCCGTACTGTGCGTTCAGAGATGCTCTTCTGCCTACCTTGGTTGTAACGGGTGGCTATTTGAGTCACTGTTGCCTTTCTATCAGCTCGAACCAGTCTGCCCATTCTCCTTTGACCTCTGGCATCAACAAGGCATTTCCGCCCACTGCCGCTCACTGGATGTTTTTTCTTTTTCGGACCATTCTCTGTAAACCCTAGAGATGGTTGTGCGTGAAAATCCCAGGAGACCAGCAGTTTCTGAAATACTCAGACCAGCCCTTCTGGCACCAACAACCATGCCACGTTCAAAGGCACTCAAATCACCTTTCTTCCCCATACTGATGCTCGGTTTGAACTGCAGGAGATTGTCTTGACCATGTCTACATGCCTAAATGCACTGAGTTGCCGCCATGTGATTGGCTGATTAGAAATTAAGTGTTAACGAGCAGTTGGACAGGTGTACCTAATAAAGTGGCCGGTGAGTGTATAGTCAGGTGTGTCCCCAGGCAGGTATATAGTTAGGTGCATCCCCAGGCAGATATATAGTCAGGTGCGTCCCCAGGCAGATATATAGTCAGGTGCGTCCCCAGGCAGATATATAGTCAGGTGTGTCCCCAGGCAGGTATAGAGATAGTTAGGTGTGTCCCAAGGCAGGTATATAGTCAGGTGTGTCCCCAGGCAGGTATATAGTCAGGTGTGTCCCCAGGCAGGTATATAGTCAGGTGTGTCCCCAGGCAGGTATAGAGATAGGGCTTCCCACAGGCAGGTATATAGTTTTATGACCAAAATTAAAAACAACAAACACTAATACTCACCTTGGCTTACCTGCTTCCCGGCCGAGCGCGCTCATCTTCTATCCGAGGAGCTTCCCGGCGCTGGCGGCGTGATGACGTCATGCCGCCGGCGCCAGGACGCTCCTCCGTCAGCTCCTGGGCCCGCACAGAGTTAGTCCTCTGTGTGCGCCGAGGAGAGGCAGCGGCGCGGTGAGCGGAGTTCACCGCGTCGCTGCCTAATTCACCAATAATAGTAGCGCTGACGGCCCGTTGTGGCCTCTCAGCAATACCCGGCCCGTGGCGGGCTGTCAGCGCTACTATTAGCAGACCTGGGCAGCGTACGCCGCGGGCTGCATCCGATGAGCTGGAGGGCCGGATGCGGCCCGCGGGCCGTACTTTGCCCAGGTCTGCACTAGAGGAAGGTTAAGCACTTGACTTTGGCAATTACAGCTGCTATCCATCACCCTCATTAGGGGAACTATTTTGCCCTGCCATTTGTTGCATTCAGAGCAGGAGTTTGTGTTGTGCATGCTGGACTTCCTGCACAGTGTCTCTGGCCATCTGGACTCTTTTGTTTCTGCCTGTTGGCTGTATCTTGTCTCCTGAACATCCATTCCTGTATTTTGCTCCAAGGTCCTGCTGGCAATTCCTCTGGTGTTCCTCTTGGTGCAAGTCTGCGTACCTGTCTTGTTTTGAACTTTTTGCCCCTCACATCCCTTTGGATACACTCCCTTGTTTAAGTTTTTCAAGGACTGTTTGTATTTTCCTGTGTGTTTCTACCCTGCTGCAATAAAGTTTCTTTAAAGAACGTTACAGGACATCTGTGATCTCACTATTGCGAAGCATACAAGCCACCTCCACTACTGTACTGTGTTTGTTGTGCCAGAAATGATGGATCTTGTGATGAGCCGACTTGTTGACTCTAATATTTTGCCTGGACGTCCACCTCTTGGCTTTTGAATGGATGCATGGACTTCATTTCATATTCTTCCAGCTGTCATGGCCTCACATGATGCAGTTCGGCAATTGGCCGAGAGGCCGCTCTTGATGAGCTGGATGATGCAGTTTTCTCTTTTCTTATGAAAGATAAAGAAGATTTCCCATCTTTCCCCACCCTTGGTTGAGCTTGATGAACATACTAGTGCATCTCAAAATATTAGAATATCACTGAAAAGATAATTGATAATAATTTAAGTCAAATAGAGAAACCCATATATTGTATAGACTCATTACAGTATGAATTACAAGGATTAATTGAATACATTTGTGAGTCCCATAACAAAAATAGTCCTGGAAACCCCTTTAATTTTCAATGATATTCTAATTTTTTGAGATGCGCTAGTAAGTCTTTTTCAACCGTACTAACTATATAACTATGTCTGCTCCTCAATTCGAACCAATGACCTTTTGCTTGAAAATCAAACTAATGACACATTGAGCTATTAGGGAATGTGGAACAGGGTGTAATTTGTAGTATACAATTATAAAAAGATTGTTCCACCAACAGGAGCAAAACCGTAACCAAGCAGATACATGACAATAATCTGCAATATTAAACATATGTTAAATAGTTGCAGGTCATATTCATCTATGAGAGGGCCAAGATGATTGTCTATAAAATGATGGTCGCCTCATGTTCAAAGCTGTAGTGGATGGTAAGATATGGAGCCTGAAAGTCAAAAGTTCAAAACATTGTTACCTTTTTGCTCGTCAGTGTATATGTGACAGTGCTCTGCTTCTCTGCCTCTATCACATCCTGCTGTTAGTATAGCATAAATCAAATGATGGGTTCCTTTTAAGATTTTAGTAGGTAATTTCGAAAAATACCCTAAATAGGCCTCCAACATGCAGCAACGCACTGGTGTAGTGCTATGGCCAAGTTCTCAGCATGGTTCTGGGTGCCACCCCTCCTCAATTCAAAATGCAATAGGTAATGAACTAGCTTGTGGACTTTCTCCAAAGTAATGCTCTTGCAGGGCTTCTTAAAAACATCCAAATTTATTACATCAAAATCATATTAAAAGATCACAGCAGTTATGCCGTATACAAACGAGAGACTCCCAGTGCAAGGTTACCTGCACGATCAAGCTTGCATTGGGAGTCTCTCGTTTGTATACGGCATAACTGCTGTGATCTTTTAATATGATTTTGATGTAATAAATTTGGATGTTTTTAAGAAGCCCTGCAAGAGCATTACTTTGAAGAAAGTCCACAAGCTGCTTCATTACCTATTGCATTCTAAATAGGCAATACCACCAAGAAAATCTGCTATGGTTGTGCACTGCTTCCGCAATTTGGTCTTGTTATTCCCAAGGCCTCTGTAGTTTAGATGCCGCAGTACACCTCACGAAGCAAGAATTGCAATGTCCAACCCATGTGATGCAGCATCATTGTAGCCTAATCCTTGCGCAGGCCTAACATGGAGTGGTGGTGATACTTTTCTTTTTTTTTTTTTTTACATTCATATGTAGTAATGACCAAATCTTAGACAACAATTTTATCATTTCATTTCAAACTTTTATAAACTTTACCTTTTACCATAGCACTTTATAATATGTTACATTATGTTATCATACAGTATTTTGTTTTTTGTTTTGTTTTTTGCGAGATGCTGCAGTATCTTTTTTTGCTTCTTTTCTACGAAATCCTACAACATCATGAGATGTGGCAGAATATGACTCTTTCAGATCCAAATTTGATTTCTCTTCATATGCAGAACTAAGCCTATTGCTACACACTTGACAGTTAAGAGAAGGCAAAATTATGATGGTTTTTTATGATCCTCCTTACCTTGTAAATGACTTCAGCATGAAACTTAAATGACAAATTCAGCTGCTATATCTTAACTGTTTCTTTGTGCAATATATTTCTGTAAAATAATTTAGTAAGTTTACTTTCAGTATTATGGAAACTTGAGAAATGCTAGACATCATGGGTACATTGTGCCAAGAAGACAAACTCTGCCTTGCTATGTCTATATATTCATATACCCATGTGCTTCCTAACTTTTTTTAAATTTAGATAAGCTCTTAACTAGTGTTACGAATAACGACAAATTTTTGAAATCGCAAAGTTTTTAGGGTATCGAAATTTTGATCATGCGATAATAAGGGCTAAAATCTTGCATCACATTAAATCGCCATTTTGGGCGTTTCCCTGAATTTTTTGGGGCCACAAATCAGATTACAGAATAACAGGGTAATGTGTCTGCGACGCATAAAGGGGATGTGTATGGTTGGTTTTTGGCGGAAAAATCACATGCCCTCTTTTTTAAAAAAAACATTTTTTCCTTTCAGCTCATGCCTCAGCATCTATAGGATAGGAGTGCCTCTCCCTTGGCCAAACACTCAGCGAAATTATTCTTTTCTGCACAAGAAACCCCTCTATTACTGTGATCCTTACAATTTTTTTAGATTAGAGATTGGAAAGATTTTATGTAGTTAGGTAGAAAATTTTAAAGGACACTACCCTGTAAAGTCACGGGGGGAGGGGGGGGGGGGGGGAGGGGGGGGGAAACAAAAGCTCTTAAAGAACACGGGAAAAGTTCACCAAGATTATTGTAGACTTTGCACTGCAATATTTTTTTAAAACATTTGTATTGAAATTTTTCCTGTAAATTGGGCAGCCTTTAAACTCATTTTTAGTAAATGCAGGTCTCTGTGTTTGTGCAAAAATCCACTTTTATTTTAGTAACATTTCAGATAGGTGTTCATTTTCAATTTTTTTTCCCTTTCACCCTTTGTTCATTACCACCTTGCACTTAAATCTAAAACACAATTTTTTTAGTCACCAAGGGGAATTGAAAGGTGCAAAAAATACAGTGTTTTATACAAAAAACATAAAAAATAAACGTGTTTTTTGACTTTTGGGGCACTACAGCTTTATTCATTGATTCAGCTTGCAGAAATTTAAAACAGCAATTTTATAGTCACCACAGGGGAATTGAAAGGTGCAAAAAATACCCGGTTTTTTAACAAAACATAACAGATACGTGTTTTTTTCTTTGGGGCACTACAGCTTTGTTCATTTCGCAGTTCAGTAAAACTGAAAACAGCAATTTTATATCACCACATGAATTAAAGGTTCAAAAAATTTCGTGTTTATCGAAAACATAAAAAATATGTTTTTTTGTTTGGCGCACTACAGTTTTTTCATTGACGCAGCTTTCCGTAAATCTAAAAAGCAATTTTATAGTCACCCCCAGGGGAATTGAAAAGGGGCAAAAAAAAAACCGTGTATTATCGAAAAAATAACAGATAGTGTCTTTTTTTTGGCGCACTCAGCTTTTTTCATTTAGCAACTTGCACGAAATCGTCACAATTTTATAGTCACCACAGGGGAATTGAAAGGTGCAAAAAAAAAAACCGTTTTTTTAACAAAACATAACAGATATGTTTTTTGCACTTTTGCCCTCCCGATTTGTTGAAAGGACACCTTTAATTTTAATTTTAATCCCCAAAATTTTGTTTTGATTTAAAGGGGGTTTTAGAAAAAGCTGTGATTTGGTCTTTTAAAAAAGAGACTTTCCAAAAAATATTCCATCCCTTTTCAAATTTTTATATTTTTGAACATGAGTGAAATGCAGGGTAAGCGAGCAAAGAGGGGGGTAGATGGAGGGAGAGGGGCAGAGAAGTGTCCTTTCCAGTGCTGGCGACAAAACACGATGCCAGGGATGTCAGTTGCAGGACCGTCAGGCCTGTCTTCGCTGGGTCAGGGCCTGTGAATCTCAGAACGAAACAGCGTCGCCAATTGTCCTGTCAGTGGTTAATGCAAACCTGCATCAGCAGTTTTACCTCCTCGTCCTCCCAGTCACGGCCAACTAATGTCGTCATCAGCATCATCAGCATCCGTCAACATGAAGCAGCCCAAATGTCACTTCGTGTACCCACTTATGTGGATACTCCATTCGTCTGAAGACCTCTTTGATGACAAAATGCAGTTGGGGTCAGAGGCATGTTAAAAGATCAAAGGAGGATGATTTAGTTGCTCTGAGCCCGTGTTTTGTTTTTTATGTTGGCCATCTGAGGAGGATGGAAAGGAAGCCGGTCAATCGGCAAAAATCGGGCGGTCGCAACACGCCTTGCAGCCTCTTGCTTGTAGCCCGCTGCTTCATGGATGCAGAAAGTCAGGACAACCAATAGTCACCTGTGTTGATGATGATGTGATGACGACATTGCGGATCCATCTGGTCTTTCCGCGAATTTGCTTGGCGTGCGTTTCATCAGTGGACGAGGAGGAAGACGATGGGGGTAGTGTCAATACGGGTCCCACCACAAAAAGGGCGAGGGGCGGGTCGCAGAGAAGTCCGCATGATATGATTCGCAGACACGGTCTGCGCAAACCCCGCTCCTCGCTTATATCGCCGGTTCAAAAAAGGTCCATGACCTTCAAGCCTGGCTTCTTTGAGCAAGCCTCTGATTCACCCAGCGAGTGTCATATGCCTCTTTGCGTAAAAGATAAGTAGAGGCAAGAACCTTAAGTGGTAACCACCACCAACATGATAGTCACATGCAGCTGAATGCATGGCGTTTGAAATGGAGGGAACACTTGTCCAAAAAGGCCAAACCAGACGCCGGGCTCCAACACTGTCCAACCCTCTGTCTCCGCCTCCTCCTTCGCTACGCCACCACCACGCGTTCACCATCAGCTGCCATGTCTCCTCAGAGTCATGATTCAGGATCAGCCTCCGCTTCAAGCCTCCACTGTCACCCAAGTACCACCAGACCATCCAGGAGTCATCCTACCCCTTCTCCTTCCGCAGTTGATGCCTGCCGCCGTAAAGCGGCCAAGTCTAGCAGCCCAGCCTTCTGTCCTTCCAGGTTTGGGAGCAGATGAAACACTTTAACCCAACCATCCCAAAGCCAAAAGCCTGAATGTCGGCACTGCCAGGCTTTTGGCCTTTGGAAATGTTGCCTTCCGTCTGGTGGACACAGATGGGTTCCGCCACGTCATGGCCCTTGCCTGCCCCCAATACCAGATGCCGAGCAGGCATTTCTTTGCCAGAAAAGCCGTCCCTGCCCTGGCCAGCCACGTGTCATCTAAAATTTCAAGCGCGTTGTCTGCATCTGTGGCCGGAAAAGTCCATCTGACCACCGACACATGGACTAGTAAGCACGGCCAAGGCCGCTATATCTCTGTGACAGCTCACTGGGTGAGCTGGGTGGATGTCTCTGGGGGTGACGGTGGCTCTCAGGCTCGGCGCACGCTCTTCAAAACCGCAGGGATGGTGCAGGGCTCTTTCCCCGAAGGTCGTCTGGTGGCATCACGTGCCCAGAGAAACCAAGGCGTTTTGAAATTAATCTGTCTTGGAGACCGGTCCCACACAGGTCAGGAGCTGTGGACGGCTCTCCGCAACGAGACCGAGCGCTGGCTGGGTGACAAGAACCTTGTGCCAGGCAAGGTGGTATGCGATAACGGGCGAAATCTGCTGGCCGCCCTTAAGATCGGTAGGCTGGAGCACATCCCTTGCCTGGCACATGTCATGAACCTGGTCGTCCAGAAATTTCTAAAGAGCTACCCGGGTCTGGACTGCCTGCTGAAGATGGCTCGAGGTCTGAGTTCGCACTTCCGCCGTTCGCACCCTGCTTCGTCCCGCCTGGCTGCGTTGCAGCGTCAGCTCGGCCTCCCCGTCAACCGTCTCATTGTTGACGTGGCAACACGCTGGAATTCCACCCTCCACATGCTCCAGCGATTGTGGCAGCAGCGCAATGCCATTACGCAGTACGAAGTGACACATGGCCTGACAAGCAGCGGTGCGGACCTCGGGGTGTTGAGCCACCGAGAGTGGAGGCAGGTGAAAGAGCTCTGCACCATCCTTGCCAGTTTTGAAGAAGCCACCAAAATGGTCAGTGCGGACAATGCCCTTGTCAGCATGAGCATTGTGGTGATCTTAGTTCTGGAACGATCGTTGGACACTCTGAAACAACAGGTCCCGCCAGCGACGGAGGAGGAGACGGACACAGATGCGGACACGGAGCCTTTCTCTCCGTCAAATCCACAAGGCCCGACAGTTTCACAATTTCATCGGTCTTCATTAGGCAGTGGTTCGGGGTCCAGAGCTAGTGCAAGGTGGCGCATCAGCTCTCAGGGTGCATCATCTCAGGCAAGTCAGGGCTGTGTTGAAGCTGTGCCGGAGGCAGCGGAGGAGGAGGTATTCCTAGACACCGATGTTACCGACGTCCCTGCCTTGGAAAGAGGTTGGCGCGAATTTGAGGCGGAGGAGGAAGATGAGGAAGATCAGTTTGCTAGTGCCCCTCGACCCAGAGGCTTGGGAAATCAAGGCTCCATCTCTCACATGAGTGCTTGGATGCTCCATTTCCTCCAACATGATCCTCGCATTAAGGCCATCAAAATGAACAACAGTTACTGGGTGGCCACCCTCCTGGATCCCGGTACAAAACAAAATCAGCACTGTCCTTCCACCCACCCAAATAGAGAGTAAAATGCAGGAAATGGGACCTTGCTGATTGATCAACTGGAGACATCTGTTGCGTCTGCTTCACGTTCTTCAAATGTCACGGTGGAACAACGCCAGCGACGTGACAGCAGTAGAGTGCCAAGTAGCCGTAGCGGCAGCAGCAGCAGGCAAGGTGGCAGAAGCCTAATGGGTGACCTCTGGCAATCTTTATTTACCACCTCACCAACGCATGCAATGCAGGGCACACATACAACACCCAGAGACCAGCTTAAGATCATGGTGCACGACTATCTGCGTCTCAACACCGATGTTTTTGTATGTGTTCCGGACCCAATAGACTTCTGGGTATCCAAAATGGACGAATGGCCCGAGCTGGCTCGCCACGCCATAGAGGTGTTGTCCTGCCCAGCAGCCAGCGTTATATCTGAGCGGACATTCAGCACAGCCGGAGGAGTCATTACAGACAAACGCATCCGGCTTTCCACAGATAATGTGGATCGTTTGACTTTCATCAAGATGAATCAGGCATGGATCTCTGATGATGTTGTGGCCCCAATTGCCGAGGTCACCGTTTAGTTGCTGGTCTATCTTCACATTCCTCTCAAACAGAAGATGGTCCTTCTTGAAAAAATTATTTTAAATGATCTATTTCTTTAGTGCAATTTTTATTTCTCAGTTCCCAACAGTTAATTTTGCTGCTGGTTTTTGCTGTGAGGAGACAGTAAAAGACACCACGGTTTCGTGACAAACCCATATTCCATTTACTCTCTCATCTTAGAATTTTTCGCATGTCAATGTTTTGGGGTCATGTTGCCTCACAATTTTAACAGTGGCTGGAGAAGTCATATTTATAATTTTTTGGGGTCATGTTGCTGTGAGATATGCAATAATTTGGTCCTTTGCGAACCAGAAATGTGCTTCTTAAGTGGCATTTCTCCCTCACAATTTTCTAACCGTGGCGGAGAAGTCTTTTTATAAATTTTTTGGGTCTTGCTGCTTTGAAATGCAGCAATACTACAGGTCTATTATATAAAATGTTGTTGTCTACTAGACATTTGTTCTTTCACCATTGCTCACAAAGTGGCTCATGGGTCATGTTTTGAATTTTTGGGGGCATTTTGCTGTAAATGCAGCTATACTACAGGTCTATTATAATAAAATGTTGTTTTTAACAGGACATTTGTTCTTCACAATTGTCCAAAGTGGCTCAAGGGTCATGCTTTTGAATTTTTGGAGGCATTTTTGCTGTGACATGAGCTATACTACACGTCCTATTATAAAAAAATGTTGTTTTAACAGAAATTTGTTCTTCACAATTGTCCCAAAGTGGCTCATGGGTCAGTGTTTTGATTTTTGGGGTTTTGCTGTGAACATGTAGCTATACTACAGGTCCTATTATAAAAAAGTTGTTTCTAACAGACATTTTGTTCGTTCACTAATTGTCAAAGAGTGGCTCAAGGGTGTTGGTGCTGTCAGAAACAGGAATAGGTAGGATCTCTGTTTAATGGACACATATTGCAAAATGACTTGTTTTGCAAAGACTTTTAACATATGCTATCAATCCTGTATTGAGACAACCCTATTTTAATATAATTAAAAAAAGGAGAAAACAAAAGACATGGTGTGGATTCCATCCTATTTTAAAATGTGTTTTTAGAATTAAAATACTAAAAAAACTTGCATGTACAAAATAGCTGTTAAAAAATTCCTCTGAATTGTACAAGGGAGGTACAGGAAAACTGACCAGATGTAGGTTATTCAGAGGACCATGGGAGTATGGAAGCCGGACAGGAACAATGGTACAGAAAGACCATTTCCTCAGCCGTTGAGTAAAATGAGAAAAAGAAAATGCCAAGAAAAGGGCACCTGGGTGTAACAGGAGCGTTAACCACCAGTATTTCCAAGTGAAGCTCAATTGGTCCGCACGCATACGGCGTAGGGGCAAGCGAGTCTACCCAGGTCTTGACTGTGTACTGAGGGAAGCTGAGTTCTTCACACTTCCGCATTCCGCACTCTGCTTCCAGACGGGACAGTTTTCGTTGCTGCGTCATCAGGGCATTTTAACTGCATGTTAATAGTGACGGACGCCAGCCTGGCTCTACAGCCACCACTGTAACTCCGGCCTGGGTCTTGCTGTGGCACAGGAAGGTATAGTTCAATGTCCGTTCAAGCTAAAATGGTGGTTGAAAGACTCTTTTTTCCGGCACTTTTTAATCTGGGGGTTCAGACAGGTTTTAATGTCATATTGCGGTCCAGGACAGGTATAGTCAATGTCCAGTTCAACTAAAATGGTGTTTGAAAGACTCACTTTTTCAGGCACTTTTTAATCTGTGGGTCAAGACAGTTTAAGGTATGCTGCGGTGCAGGACAGGTTTGTCAATGTCCCCAGGGGGGTTCTAAAGACTAAAATGGTGGTTGAAAGACTCCTTTTTCCGGCACTTTTTAATCTGGGGGTCAGACAGGGTTAATGACATACTGCGGTCCAGGACAGTTCTAGTCATGTCAGTGAAACTAAAATGGGTGTGAGAGACTCCTTTTTCCGGCACTTTGTAATCTGTGGGTCAGACAGGTGTAAGGTCTTCTGCGGTCCAGGACAGGGTTTGCAATGTCAGTTCTAACTAAATGGAGGGTTCAAGGGACTTCTTCTGCGGCACTTTTTAATCTGTTGGGTCATGCAGATTTTTAGGGTCATGCTGCGTTCCAGGGACAGGGATATTCAAATGTCCGTTCAAGTAAAAATGATGGTTCAAATATTACTGCCTTCTGGCACCTTTTTAATTTGTGGGTGATGGGGCTGGTTTTAATAGGGTCTTGGCTGTGGTACAAGACAGGGATAGTAAATGGTCTGTGACTCTTTTTCTGTGACTTTATACCCTAAGTGTGTTGCCTAAGATGTAGCAGGTATCCATTTGACTGTTGTGTGGCAGTTAATTCAGCTTCTCCAGCCCTGTTTGGGTGTAAGATGAAGGTGTTGTTGCTCTCCCATAGACTTTATTGGCATCAGGAGTGATCGACTATCGATATCGATAAAAATCGATGGTGGCCGGACTATCGACTATGCCCGATGTCGATAGCCAACGTAATCGCTCAACACTACTCTTAACTAAATATTACTGCAAGATATCACAATTGTAAATCTTCATGAATCCTGTCATCTCTTGCATATAATGTTCTATTATTCTTCCATAACTAGAGACCATATCCAACATATGGATATTTGCAAGCAAATTCATTTTATTTGTACTTTAAAATTACCTTTCACATTTTGGAAGTTCTGTAATGAAATTGACATGTCAATCATTTCCATTTGAAGAAGTTTTTCAAATAGAGTTTAGTACCCTTTTTTTTAAAATCTGGAATAAGAAAGCTCATGGAGTACTTTTCTCATATCTTTGGCAGCTAGAAAGTTAAAACTGATAATTTTGTGCAACTATTCTTTATTATAACTTCTTTTGTCATGTCCTCTTCTGTTACCTGTGCGAAGTATATTCTATAATATATATATATACAGTTGAAACCAGAAGTTTACATACACTATATAAAAAGATATATATGCATACTTATGCATACAATACCTGACATTAAATCAGAAGAAACAGTACCCATTTTAGGTTAATTAGGATTGCTAAAATTATTTATATTTGCCAGATGCCAGAATAATGAGAGAGAAACGTTTTAGGCATTTTTAGTCTTTTAGACTTTCTGCAAAGGCAAAAGTTTGCATACATTTTATTAGTATTTGGTAGCATTGCCCTTAAACTCTTTACTCTTTAAACTTGGGTCATACATTTTGGATAAACTTCCACAAGCTTCTCACAAGAGTTGGTAGGAATTTTGGCCCATTTCTCCTGACAGAACTGGTGTAACTGAGCCATGGTTGTAGGTCACCTTGCTCGCATCTGCCTCTTCAGCTTTACCCTTGAATTTTCAATAGGATTGAGACCAGGGCTTTGTGATGGCCACTCCAAAACATTGACTTGGGTATCCTTAAAGGGATGTTATCGTTTGAAATGTTCGTTCTCTTCAGCTAATTCTCTGAGATTGAATTAGAAATCCAGGGGCGAGTCTCCTATCAGCAGGCGTGTCTCCCCTCCCAGGAGGCGTGTCTCTCCTCACTGAAGACCTGTGACATCATCATTTTGGGTGAGGCAGCCGAAGCAGAAGGATGTCTGCAGAGAACAGCTATACAGCCTCCTGCACGCTGCTCCTGTGTCTGCTTATAGCAGAGCAAGGAGCTTGTGGAGTTAGCCTGAAGCAATGCAGTTATACACACAGCCCGAACTGATGAAACATGTGAGGAGTGTACACTTCCCACTCCCCCCCTTTCCCCTCTGTTTCCTGGCAACAGACTGGGTTATATGGAGCAATGCACACTGCCCTCCCCCTCTGCTCTCCCTCTGTTAACAGGTATGAGCCTTTATAAGACTCTTATGTGAGGGGATCTGTGACTTAAACAGCCAGTAATTGCCCAGATCATTCACCCTAGAGCTGGGAGATGTGTATACAGCCAGCAGCCCTTGGTTTCACTATCGATTTTAACAGCTCAGAGGGGAGAAAACACAGAGTGAGCAGGCAGCCGATCACAGCACAGGGGGCGTGGCCGGGGTGTTTATTGTCTGGGGGCGTATCCCAAAAGGCTGAATGAAATGTCAGCCAGCCAATCACACTGCAGGGGGCATGTCTAGGGGGCGGATCTGGTCAGGGGGTGTGTCCCGACCAGCAGCAGAAACAGAATACAGATTTACAGAAAAGCTCATATCTGCTAAACCAAGTGACTAAGGTAATGCAAACCAATTACAAAAGTACTTATTTTTACTGTCCCCATAATCTGAGACATGATCTTTGCAGCGATACAACCCCTTTAAAGGGGATGTATCCCTTCATCAGTTCGGCTGTTCTCTTGTACCTTGATTTTCTCGGTTACTGAAATCCAGGGGCGTTTCTTCCCCTCCCAGCTGGGTGTTTCTTAACTGAAGGGGGATGACATCATCCTCCCCCTTCACTGTTCATGCTCGCTCCCAGTCAGTGTGTTCAACCCCCCCCCCTCACATGTCACTGTGTTGTTCCTCTCCTTTTGCAGTCTTATTTTGTAAGAGCTGTTTACATACCACAGGCCTGCATTCAGTCTAGACAGCCTTCTTTGAACTCAGAGCACTGATCTCCTCTCACAGCTGGAGATTTCTTACAGTTGAATCCAGTCTTCTATGAACTCCTCCAGAGCACAGATCTGTCTCCTTCCTATGTTTACACGTAGTAGCATTTGGCACCGAGCACAATTTTGCTGTTTTCTGATTGTAGAAGCACCTGCAGTGTCACTGAGAAGCTGGTGGCTGTGCAGAGTGAAATGTTGCTGGCCCCTTACACACGGGAGCATTAGGCAGCGAGGCACAATTCTGCTGTTTTCTGATTGTAGAAGCAGCTGCAGTGTCTATGAGGAGCTGCAAGCTGTACAGAGTGAAATTGTTGCCGGCCCCTTATTCTGAGTGAGAGAGGCAGGAATGCACACTCCCGTGAGTACCACCGGGGCTGAACAGAATGTAAATTAGCAGAGTCGGCAGCCAATGAAATGCAAGGAGGTGGGATCCGACCGGCACTGGGGAAAAGTGTGTACACAAAACGAAGATAAGGAATACTGTGAAAACAAGACAGCTTTGCAAATGACATCCAATTGCAAAGTTGCTTGTTTTCACTGTCCCCTTATTCTGAAGATCATTTAATGAAATGATACAACCCCTTTAAGTCCCTTTGTAACCAATTTGGCAATTATCCTTTTTGAAGACCATTTCCGCCCAAGCTTTAACTTCCTGGCTGATCTCTTGAGATGTTGCTTCAGTATTGTCACATAATCTTCTTTCCTCATGATGCCATCTATTTTGTGAAGTGCACCAGTACCCCCTGCAGCAAAATAGTCCCATAACACGATGCTACAACCTCTGTGTTTCTCAGTTGGGATGGTGTTCCAAGCTTTTCCCTTTTCCTCCAAACATAACGATGGTCATTATGGCCAAACAGTTAAATTTTAGTTTTGTCAGACCACAGAACATGTTTCCAAAATGTAGGGGTTTGTTCCTGTGTGCATTTGTAAACATTAATCTGGCTTTTATATGTTTCTTTTGGTGTAATAACTTCTTCCAGGCAGATGGGCCTTTCAGCCCATGTTGATGTAGTACTCGTTTCACTGTGGATAATGACATAATCTTACCAGCTTCCGCTAGCATCTTCACAAGGTCTTTTGCTTTTGTTCTTGGGTTGATATGCACGTGTCAGACCAAAGCCCATTCATCTCTGAGACACTGAACCCTTCTCCTTCCTGAGTGGTATGATGGTGGGACATTCTTGTCTTGTTTGTACTTGTGTATAATTGTTTGTACAGTTGAACGAGGCACCCACAGGTGTCTGGACATTGCACCCAAGGATGATCCAGACTTGTGCAAGTCCACAATTCTATTCCTGATGTCTTGGATGATTTTAGACTTTCCCATGATGTTACACACAGAAGCAGTATGTTTCTTGTGTGCATTAAAAATACATAGACAGATGTGTCTCTAATTAACTCAGATGTTGCCAATAAACCAGAAGCTTCCAAAGACATATCATCATATGGGTTGTCCCAAATTGTTTAAAGACATAGTAATCTTAGTGTATGTAAATTTCTGACTTTGCAGCAAGTAATAACAATGCCTTAAATTCTCTCTTATTATTCTGGCATTTGGCAAATATAAATAATTTTGGTAATCCTAATTAACCTAAACCGGTAAGGTTTATCCAGATTTCATATCAGATAGTGAGAAAAACATGCATATGTGTCTTTGTATATTGTGTATATAAACTTCTGGTTTCAACTGTATGTGTGTGTAATATATAGATTTGTCAAATAGTCTCCCAAAAAATCGGAATCTAGCAAGAGAACAAAGAGTGACTTTTATAGACTATATTTACTATTTTGCCATAGGCAATCTTAAACTCTATCAGTTCTCAATCTATAAAGTACTAAAACTTAACTTTTATTATGTATAACACTTAACCTCGATACACACTATTTAAAATCCTGATTTCTAACCTTTCAATTTATCCCTTTCTAATTGTGAAGGAATAACTCCTTTTCTATTATCAAGTCTGGTGGGACACCACCTATTAACAGGGGAACCTTATATATACAGTGATTTACTAACTCCAATAAGGGATCCAAAACATCCCACTTGGGCAGTCACCCCTAATCCGATGGACATAAAACATATAAGATTTCCTTGTGAGACCCTCTGCAGCGGGTGACACTATAGAAAGAAGTGAGAAATCACAAGTTAAAATGTAATGCCTGATCTCCCCGGGAGGAGGGTCCCCACTGCAGAGGGTCTCACAAGGAAACCTTATATGTTTTATGTCCATCGGATTAGTGAGTGAGATGTTTTGGATCCCTTATTGGAGTTAGTAAATCACTTGATATATAAGGTTCCCCTGTTAATAGGTGGTGTCTCACCAGACTTGATAATAGAAAAGGAGTTATTCCTTCACAGTTAGAAAGGGGTAAATTGAGAGGTTAGAAATCAGGTTTTTAAATAGTGTGTATAGAGGTTAAGTGTTATACATAATAAAAGTTAAGTTTTAGTACTTTATAGATTGAGAACTGATAGAGTTTAAGTTTTCCTATGGCAAAATAGTAAATATAAATATAGATTTTACACACACACATACAATGTCATTTTTCCTGCCGTTTGGGGAACCAAAATGCTTTTCTCCAGGCCGTGTGTACTGGTTTCTAGCAGGCCAACTAAGGTAGTCACTAAATATGAGCAGAGAAGAAGTATTGTGTGTAGTCTTAGAGAAGATAAGGATTTTAGCTTCAGGCATTCCTGCACTGAGGAAATGATCATTATTATAACATTAACCACATACAATAGACTGCTATTAACTAATCAACTGTTGAAGTGTAAGGGCTTCTCTATGGTCTGTGGTCACTCTTGATTAGGTAGATTTATTGTGCACAAACATGGGTTTGATGGCTTTTTTATGGCTTCCTTTGCATTGGTAAATTGAAACCAAATATAACAACTAGGGATGAGCGAATCGATTCTAACGAAGTGGAATTCGTTTCGAATTTCAGGAAAAAAAAAATTCTAAACGAAGCCGAATTTGGTCGCGATTCATGGTAACAAATCTAAAATGGCCGCAAGCACGAGTCGTGACATGGGCCAAAGAATTATGGGAGAAAGAAAGGAACGCCCTCAGTGCCATAACATGCAGCCAATCAGCAGCCAGCCAGCTTCTGTGACGTCACAGCCCTATAAATAGGTCAGCCATTTACATTCTGCCACTTACCGTGGTGTCTCTTATGCACACGGATCTCTATGCAACAGCACTAGATTGCACTCTTTGGCAAATACTTCCGATTTTACGGTTACTGGGGTGAAATACCTTTCAACTACAGTGTGTGTACGTGTGTCTGTGTGTGTCTGTGTGTCATATACACACATGTTCCTAAACCAGTATTTTTTTTATTTTGGGAGATTGCTCTCTGTTTTAACCCCTTAATGACCGCCCCCTGTCTTTTGACGTCAGCTGGTGCAGGTCGTTCGTCTACAGTAAACGTCTTTTGGCGTCGCTGCAGACATTGGAGTTTGCGGCACCCGGTGCTGCAGCTGATCCCAGCGTAGCTGTATTGCTGGGCGCCGCAAACTTCGATGTCTGCAGCGACGCCAAAGGACATCGCTGTAGATGAACGACCTGCACCAGCCGACGTCAAAAGACAGTGGGCGGTCATTAAGGGGTTAAAAGAGTTAATTTTTCCACTTCTTGTGGTGAACTGTCTTTGAAATACTGTGTGTTTCTCACATACACACATCTCCATTACAGCCAGTTCAGTCTTTTGGGATATTGCTCTCTGTGCCAAAGTGTTACTTTTTTCACTTATTGTAGTGCTTCCTGTACAGACCTCCTCCTCTCCCCCAAAAGAGTGGCGAGGGTGTCGGCAGTAATTTTGCGTTGACATCGCTGATCAGTTTGCACTTGACCATGTCATACTGGCCTTACGGCTTCTCCAAAGACACAATCGGTTGTGTTTGTCCTTTTCAATCCTTCTGACAGATTAAAAGAAGGTGAAAACCAAACATAGTGGCAATGTCATAGAGTGGTGGAGGGGGGAAACGACATTAGGAAACCACAGGGTGTTCGAGTGAGAGGGTGGTCAGTTCGCAGCAGCATGAGTAGGCCACAGAGTGGCACAATGACATATTGTGGAGGTGGCAGCAGCATGAGTAGGCCACAGAGTGGCACAATGACAGATTGTGGAGGTGGCAGCAGCATGAGTAGGCCACAGAATGGCACACTAACATAATTTTGAGGTGGCGACAGCTAGGTGACATAATGAGGAGGTGGCAGCAGCAGCATCAAGCCAGAGAGTGACATGGTGACATAGCCTGGAGGTGACCGCAGCAGCGGCATGAGGAGACCTGAGTGTTAAGGTGGCAGCAGCATCAGAAGGCTACATAATGGCCCAGTGAAGAGTGGGGAGGTGGGTGCCAATACCAGTCCCTGGCAGAGAACGTTGGTGGTAGATGGAGCAGCTGGCAGCAGATGTATGGCATCAGGCAGGTGGCAACATCAGAATAGTAGCTGAGGCAGGTAGCCAGAAGAATCCAAGGTTCAGGTTCTGCTGAAGCTGCTTCTGTTGCTGCTGGTGAGTAGCTTCCTCACTAGGCAGGTGAAGAAAGCTGCTCATCAATGACTTTAGACTCAGGTTGCTGCTGATGGAGCTGGTGCTGCTCATATCCCCCGCAGCCTCCACAGCAGCCATGGCAGTGACACGTGAGCACTGAGGAACCCCCCCACTCAGATCTGTGAGAGAATAGATGATGGCGCAGATAAGCAGCAGCCAACTGACTACATAGGATGTCTCTATAGTACTCGAGTTTGTCCTCCCTCTCGGCAGGTGAAAAAAAGGCCCCCATTTATTTTGGAGGGTCCAAGAGGGTTGAAAGCCAGAAGTCATCCCTCTGCCGGGCGGTGACTGTGCGGCTGTAACTACCCAGGTAAATCAGCAAATGGATGTCTCCCCCACCTGGTGGCTTTGCTGCACAGTAGCTGCTCACTGTCCTCAAATAGTTCATCCTCGCTGTATAGTGGCGCAGAGCCCACAGCAAATAATAGTTCTCTGGCTGAGGGATCCAAAGGGGTAGAGGTGGGTTGAGGACAAGTTAGGGTCCCTGACCTGCTCCAGGGCTATGCCAACTAAGGATTGTGTCTGACGACCCACCAACTCTTGGCTGGAGTTGTCAGATGTCATCTTGGAGGAAGTGGATGACCTAGTCAACCATTCAAGAACCGTTGGCTTGGTGATCAACACATGGCTCCAGGAACATTTGTGTGACTGCCCCTCCCATGTGAAGGGCCTGCCACCTCTCTGTCTGACATACTGTTTGGTCAAAAATTTACAATAATACAATTTTAATGTAGATGTGTAGTAGTATAATGATGTACCGTATTAGCCATAGAAAGTAGTAGAAGAGTGAAGAAATCAGGTGATACCTTTTTCAGGCTAACTGAGTATATTTGATGGTGAGCTTTTGAGAGTACTAGCTCCCTTCTTCAGACATGGTTTTATACAAGAACTGAAAATTTACAGACTTTTTATACACAAGACATGGACCTTCAAAGGATCTTAGAATTCTTAAATATAACAAAATGCAATATTAGCAGAGAAGTCATTTACAACAGGTCAAGAAATCAAGGGGGACATTTTTTCTGCAGGTCTAGCAATGTGGTGTATCTTATTATGGGTGCGCAATGTCCGACCACAGGCCTGTCTGTGGGGGGAAACAGGGCAGAGACTCAGCCAGCTGTCACAGATGGCCCTGCGACCCTCGTCCCGGGTCGCAGGCGCATCCGTGCCCCGACAGCAAGCGGCGCCCCGTCCCGCACGTCGGGTCCGGGGTCTGCCCACCCCCCTGTCTCTGCCGGCGTTCATTAACCCGGCCACGCTCCTGCTCAGCCTGTCTCTGTCCCGGGGCGTGCGCGGCACCGCTCCCTAGGGCGCGCGCGCCGGCTGTGTGAGATTTAAAGGGACAGTGCGCCGGTATGTGGTCATTGCCTGGCACTGTCCTATTTAAGTCCGGCCTCTTCCTGGCAGCCTTGCCAGATCCTTGGTGTGTATACCTCTGGAGAAAGCGTTCCCTAAGTCTTGTCTGTCTAGGCTACCGTGTACCGAACTATCTGCCTGCGTTTACCGACCACGAACCTTGCCGCCTGCCCTGACCTTCTGCCTGTCCACGTTCAAGAACCTCTGCCGCATGCCCTGACCTCCTGCCTGTCCCCGACTACGAGCCTGCCTGACGAATCTGTACCTCGCCTACCCTTGGCCACCACCGCAAGCAAGTCCCGCCAGTGGAAGCGACCTGGTAGACTCCCGCCGCAGCAAGTCCATCCCGCTTTGCGGCGGGCTCTGGTGAAAACCGGGACCTACTTAGATTCTTCTCCCTGGCGTGGGCTTCCACCATCGCTTGCGGTGGTCCAGCGGATCCACTACCTGACCGTTACAGTAGGATCCGGCCATGGATCCCGCCAAGGTGCCGTTACCCAGCCTGGCGGATCTGACGACCGTTGTTGCCCACCAGTCCCAGCAACTAGGTCAACAGGCGCAGCAGCTGAGCCAGCTGTCCACCATGTTGCAGCACCTCGTCACCGCCCAGCACCAACCTTTGCCATCTCCTGTGGTTGTTCCTGCTTCAGCGGTTCCTGTGGCTCTGGGGGGCCCCAAGCTTCAGCTGTCGCTCCCGACCAAGTACGACGGAGACCCGAAACTCTGCAGGGGGTTCATCACTCAGTGTTCTATGCACGTGGAGCTGACGGTCGATCAGTTCCTGTCCGAACGTGCGAAAGTGGCTTTCGTGGTCAGCCTACTCTCCGGGAAGGCCCTGGCATGGGCTACACCTCTGTGGGACAGGAACGATCCAGTGACGGCGGACCTACAGTCGTTCCACAGTGTGTTCAAGGAACCAGCCCGTGCATCCTCCGCTGAGACAGCCCTCCTAAACCTACGCCAGGGGGATCTGTCTGTGGGAGACTACTTGGTGCAATTCCGCACCTTGGCCTCAGAGCTGTCATTGAACAAGGCCGTTCTGTGTGCCACCTTCAAGAAAGGGCTCTCAAGCCGAGTTAAGGACGTCTTAGCCGCAAGAGACATCCAATCTTCCCTCAGTGACTTGATCCGGTTAGCTACCCGCATTGATGTGCGCTTCATCGAACGGGAGGAGGAACTTCGGCAAGAGCGTCAGCTAGCCAAACCTCGCCGGTTTCCTCGACTTGCACCGGTGTTCCAGAGGCCTCCTGCGCCACAGTCGCCAACACCCACCGAGGAGCCCATGCAGATTGATCGGGCTCGCCTCACAGAGCAAGAGTTGGTCCACCGTCGGCAAAGGAACTTGTGCCTCTACTGTGGCAGCTCAGAGCATTTCCGGAGGAGTTGTCCCAAGCGTCCCAAGCATTCGGGAAACTCCAACACCTAGGTTCTGTGGGAGAGACATACCTAGGTGCAAACTCCTCCTCTCCACGCCTGCTGATGCTAGTGCAGGTCATGACTGAAGCTGGAATCTCGTTCCAAGTTCCGGCGTTTCTGGACTCGGGCTCAGCCGGGAACTTTATCCACCAGTCTCTGGTGAAACAGTATCGTCTCCGGTGGTCCGCCTGGAAAGACTGCTCGTCATCTCATCTGTCAGCGGGGAGCTGCTGAGCGACACCATCCAGTTTGCCACCAAGCCACTGTCCCTCCACGTGGGGGCGCTACATAAGGAAGAGATCTCCTTCTACGTGTTGCCTCGCTCCTCGTCGGCGGTCCTCCTTGGACTTCCATGGCTGCGGCTCCACTCTCCTACGCTGGACTGGACGTCTGGAGAAGTAACTCGCTGGGGTCCCAACTGTCGGGGGCGTTGTTTGGTGGCGCCTCGCCCGGTGCTTTCCTGCTCCCGCTCGACCCTTCGTGAGCCGCTGCCGGGTCTGCCGCCCGAGTATCTGGAGTACGCTGATGTGTTCTCTGAAAAACAAGCTGAGAGTCTTCCTCCGCATCGACCTTACGACTGCCCGATTGACTTATTGCCTGGCACCAGTCCTCCTCGAGGCAGAGTCTACCCCTTATCTGTTCCAGAGACACAAGCCATGTCAGAGTACATCCAGGAGAATCTCCGGAAGGGGTTCATTCGAAAGTCCTCCTCTCCCGCGGGTGCGGGGTTCTTTTTCGTAAAGAAGAAGGACGGTTCCTTACGGCCCTGCATAGACTACCGGGGTCTGAACAAGATCACGGTGAAAAACCGGTACCCTCTGCCGTTGATCACAGAACTCTTTGACTGTCTGCGGGGCGCTAAGATCTTCTCCAAGCTGGATCTGAGAGGGACCTACAATTTGGTCCGAATCCGCAAGGACGATGAATGGAAAACGGCCTTCAACACCAGGGACGGGCAGTTTGAGTACCTGGTGATGCCCTTCGGACTGTGTAATGCGCCTGCCGTCTTTCAGGAGCTCGTGAATGACATCTTCTGAGACCTCCTCTACACCTGCATAGTGGTTTACCTCGATGATATCTTGGTGTACTCTCCTGACCTCGAAACCCACCGCAGCCATGTCCATCAGGTGTTGAAGCGTCTCAGAGAGAACCATCTGTATGCCAAGCTAGGGCAGTGCCTCATCCACCAAACTAGCCTTCCGTTTCTGGGATACAATATTTCTGACCAAGGCCTACGGATGGACCCAGCGAAACTGTCAGCCGTGTTGCAGTGGCCACGCCCAGTCGGCCTGCGAGCCATACAGCGCTTTCTGGGGTTCTGTAACTACTATCGCCAATTTATTCCCCACTTTTCTACGCTAGTGGCCCCGATTGTGGCACTTACAAAGAAACACGCCAACCCACGCAGCTGGCCCTCCGAAGCTGAAGAGGCATTCTCTAAGCTCAAGTCTGCCTTTACCACAGCATCTATCCTTTCGCGGCCGGACCCCGCGAAACCCTTCACGTTGGAAGTGGATGCCTCGTCTGTGGGGGTCGGAGCAGTTCTTACGCAAAAAGGACCCACGGGCAAGACCGTAACGTGTGGCTTCTTTTCCAAGACGTTCTCCTCGGCCGAGAGAAACTACACGATTGGCGACCGGGAGCTACTAGCTATCAAGCTGGCGTTGGAGGAATGGCGTTATCTGCTGGAAGGTGCTCGCCACCCCATCCGCATCTACTCGGACCACAAAAACCTCCAATACCTCCAGACGGCTCAGCGACTTAACCCACGCCAGGCTAGGTGGTCGCTCTTCTTCTCCCGGTTCGACTTCCAGATCCACTTCCGGCCCGCAGAGAAGAACGTGAAAGCCGACGCCCTCTCCCGTGCCTCCGACGTGGTGGGGGAAGAGACTACTTCAGAGCACATAATTCCCCCAGAGCGTCTTATCTCGGCTGCTCCAGTTGACCTCCGGAAGGTTCCCCCAGGGAAGACCTATGTAAGCCCAGCTCTCCGCAGACGTATCTTAAAATGGGGACATTGCTCCTTGGTGGCCGGTCATCCCGGCGCCAGAAAGACATTCCTCTTGATATCCCGGTTCTATTGGTGGCCAGAGCTCGTTAAGGATGTCAAGGACTTCGTTGAGTCTTGTAACTCTTGTGCCCGTAACAAGACGCCTCGTCACAAGCCGGCAGGCCTACTACATCCACTACCCATCCCAACTCAACCATGGACCAACATTGCTATGGACTTTATAACCGATCTCCCTCCTTCGGCTGGCAACACCATCATTTGGGTGATCACAGATCGGTTCTCCAAGATGGCGTATTTTGTTCCTCTGCCTGGTCTACCGTCTGCCACCCGCCTGGCGGAGCTATTCTTCCATGTGTTCCATCTGCATGGGCTCCCACAGCAAATCGTCTCGGATCGGGGGGTCCAGTTTGTTTCCAGGTTTTGGCGAGCCCTGTGTGCCCAACTACTCCAGGTTTGCATACGTTTTTTCAGAAATGTTTTTGTGTGCAGAAACATACGTTATACTTGGTGTACATTGATTTTAACCTATATGGGAAGGAAGGGGTGCTTCCATTTTGGGTTTCTGTCCCCGCCCACTCTCACAGGCTGTCATAAGAAGGGCAGCTTGCAGGTTGGGTGTTTTTATTTTTTTCTCTCTGAATAATGGAGGTCGGTTGACCCAGTGAGAGGCCTGATTAGCTCGATTGAGAGGTAAAGATAGCATAGGACTGCCCGATTTTGAGATCACGTTGAAAGTCGTGGGCAGCTTAAACATCTTTTGATCAAAATATGTGAATCGAGAGTCTCAATTTTTTTCATGCAACTCCAGGTGAAGCTCGACTTCTCTTCCGCTTACCACCCTCAGACGAATGGTCAAGTGGAGAGGGTCAACCAGGTCTTGGGATGTTACCTACGCCACTTCGTCTCTGCACGCCAAGACGATTGGTCCAACTTGCTGCCATGGGCGGAGTTCTCTTATAACTCCCTAGATTCAGACTCCATGGGGGTCTCCCCCTTCTACATTGTATACGGTCTGCATCCCTGCCCACCTCTCCCTCTGGCATCTCCATCTGAGGTTCCGGTGGTGGACGCACTGGTCCAGGACATGAAGACCATCTGGTCCCAGACCCGCCAGTCTCTGCTCCGTGCTTCCGAGCGCACGAAGACTCAAGCCGATAAACGAAGAAGCCCTCCTCCTGTCTTCTCCCCAGGTGACAAGGTGTGGCTGTCGGCCAGATATGTCCGCCTTAAGATGCCTTCCTACAAACTGGGACCCCGCTTCCTGGGACCCTTTGAGGTTATTAGTCGCATTAACCCGGTCTCTTACAAACTCCGGCTTCCCCCTACCATGAGAATTCCCAACTCGTTCCACGTCTCATTACTAAAACCCCTGGTCCTTAACCGTTTCTCTCAGAAGGCTGTCCCTCCTCCATCTGTGGCTGATGCGCCCAATGTCTTTGAGGTCAAGGAGATCTTGGGTATGAGGAGAACTAGAGGGAAAAGATACTTTCTAGTGGACTGGAAGGGGTTCGGGCCTGAGGAGAGGTCTTGGGAGCCGGAGGAGAACATCCTGAATCCCAGCAGCATCCAGAAATTCCTCCACTCCAGGAGGAGGGGGGCCCAAGAGGTGGGGGCCCAAGGGGGGGGTACTGTCACAGATGCCCCTGCGACACTCGTCCCGGGTCGTCGGCACATCCGTGCCCCGAACCAATGGGGCCCCCGTCCGGCACTCGGGTCCGGGGGTCCGTCACCCCCCTTCTCGGGGGCATTCATTTACCCCGGCCCCCGCCCGCAACCTTCTCTTCCCGGGGCGCCGCCCCAACTCCCTAGGGCGCGGGGCCCGGGCAGTGTAATTTAAAGGGACATTGGTCCCTTTAAGTGTAAATGTTATGATTAAATTTAATGTCAAAAAAAAATCTAATTCTTTGAAATTTAAAAGCATCCTTTTACCTTTTCCTCCTTTCCCTTTAAAAAACCTCAAATAAACCCAGACTACCGGCGCGAAAACCCTTTTCCCTTTGCCTGGGCAGGAAAACCAGGCAAACTAAACTAAGCCATACATCCCCCCTTAGCTAGCCCCCCTTCTTTTAAAGGGTTTTAGTGTCCTTTACGGTAACATTCTAAACTCGTGCTGTAATTAAAAAGCCAAATTGTTCAACCGGGGAAAATACTTCTGAAAATCATCTTTGTTTATTATAGAGTATATCTAAAACAGTAATTAGGTACAGTTGAGGCCCCCGCTTTTCCCCTTCTAGTTTTAGGTCGTCTGACGAATGGGGGCCTCCCCCCAATCCCCCTAAATATTTTGTTTTTTGGGAAACGTAGGTGGCACTCCAATATACTGGATAACCGATATTCAACGTTTATTGCATGTCTTAAAAGCCCCATTAAAAGTGAGGGTAGTTCTTCTGCAGATGTTACATTTATTTTAAGACAGAATGAAAAATACACAAAAATTCTGCCATTTATTTTTATTTTTCAGTGTTCATTGTGTAGTAAATCCTTTGGGGTTTTTTTGATGATCGGCCCTATATTAAGTTGCTTTATTCTGGGGACCTGTCAAGTCGTCAATCTAGGGGTGCTGGGGTGCGGGTGTGTGGAAGTATGTTGGTGTTGGCGCCCACCAGTCCTGTGCTGGGATGTGTAGTGCACGGGCGGAGAAGTACCCACAAACACTGTAGCTCTGCAGTTTTGACAGGTTTTACTCACCTTTACTCACAGGCAGAACAGTTAACTGACAAGGTTGATACATTAGCCTTAAAATTTCTTATTCCATACAAATTTCCCCTTGCCCTTCTATAAAAGGGCCTGCAGCCAAATATGTTCTGCCTGCTCTCTACATTTGAAACATGTCTCAGTCCAGCGGTATAGCCTAGAGCAGGGGTGTCAAACTCGTTTTCACCGGGGGCCAACCCACCTCATGGGGTTTTTTAAAGGGCGCAAAATTTTAAAATTTTTAAAAAAAATGAATGTCCCTTAACAGTTAGTTTTTTTTCGGGTTCCCCGTGGGGGTTCTTTAAGTGACAGATGTATAGGGCAGGTCGTTACCACGTGCAAACCAAATTAGGTACTTTACTTTCGATCTTTTTTGGGGCAATTTGGGATTTGTAAAGGGGGAAAAGGCTTAGTGTTTTTTTTTTTATTTTTGTGTTTGTGTTTATGATCACCCCTTTTTTTTTTTATTTTTTTATTTTTCACCTTTTTTTTTTTCTTTCCTAGGGAAATCATTTTTATAAAAAGAAACAATACAAGTTTCTTGTTATTTCTCTCTATGGGGAATGACACTCATAATGCTGGGGACTCACAGACAGCCCCGGGAAAGGGAAACTTTCCTTCCGGGGAGTCTTCCAAGGCAGGAGTGAATTGTGCGGCGCTGTAAAAGAAAGCGGAGGAATCACGCTTCTGTGTTTGCTAAGTTAGCGAGAAAAGGGGTTAAATTTCCCCCCAGGATGTTTTTCCCTCGGGCCAATGTTGCGGCATGTCAGCTGTAATATACAGTGACTACCGGTCGACGCGCAAACTCACTTAACAGTTCCGGGGATCCCCCAGGCGTATGCATACGCCGGTGCGTTGACTCCCAAACCACCCGGAATATTCATACGTCCAAGGGCGTGAAAGGGGGGTAAAGCAATTTTAATGATAGTCAGAGTGCTGACCCCAACTAGTGGCACGGGCCACTAAACTCCGTACATTTAACAACAATAATTATAAAAACAAAAAAAAACTAATTATTTTTCATACTGTGGGGTCAGGGGCCTTCCCAGAGCTTTGGTCGGGAGGGTGTGAGGGAAAAAACTCCCCTAACATCAGAAGCGGGGGGAAAGACTTTGGCCCGGCTCATGATTTCCTCTGTTTCCGGGGCCCGGCAGGGACCAGGTCCCCCACAGAGACGGGAGGGAGGGGGTACGGTGCAGAAACGGGGGGCAAAAACAAGGTACCGTGCGCGCCGCAGAAGACGGCGCCACGCAAAGGGGAGGGGGTATACAGCAGGTAGTAAGGCTGCAGCGTCATTTGCGGCTCCCACAGTAAGGATTATCAAGTGAGAGCCCAAATGCCGCAACATTGCTTACTAAGTAAGCTCTGCGGCAGACATTTTGCGCTTCTCACTTCTTAAGCTCAGCGGCGGCTGAACTCTGAAAAATGTACCGGGCCCGGATAACACAAGCCCGCGGGCGGATATGTGGCCCTCTGCCTTGTGTTTGACACCTGTGGCCTAGAGTAACACTAATAGGAATGCTGACATCTGGTGAACAGCTTTGCAGACATCTTGTTCCTCTCTTTCTCATTCTCTCTTAACTGTGCGTCTCTCTCTCTGTCAGTCTTTCCTCTACCTTCAAATGAGTCCTCCCTTTTCCTTCATTTTCCCTGGTGCTTCCCTTTACTGATTGTCTGCAAGTGATACACATTCCTGGTGTTTAAAGCACCAGTACCCCTGTAAGTGCACTATTATCACAATCAATATATACTCATATACATTATCAAAAACAAAACCTAGGGTGGTCTAACATCTTACACCTGTGCAATCGGCACCAGAGCCATGGATGTAATACATAGCCCAATCCCTGCTTTAGCTGCCTAAGTCAGAGATAACTACAATCCTGGCAGTCTAACTCCTTTCAGTGACACGGCACAGTTGAAACCAGAAGTTTACATACACTATAAAAAGACAAAAATGCATGGTTTTTCTCACTATCTGACATGAAATCAGAATAAATCTTTCCTCTTTTTAGGTCAATTAGGAGTTGCCAAAATAACTCACTAATAATCACCTACATAACATTAGCCAACGAGGACACGGCCAGACAAAGAGATCGACAATTTTCACTCATTCAACGAGGCATAGATTCTTCTACACACTCTAACTTTACTTACGCACACAACCACATTCACATCTCACACACATCTCATAACACATGTTCTCTTCTCCACTACATATACCACTCCATTTGCAATAGTATTTGGGAGCATTGCCCTTAAACAGCACCTGTAGACTTGGTCACACGTTTTGGGTTATCCTACAAGCTTCTCACATAGTTGGTAGAAATTTTGGCCCATTCCTCCTCCTGACAGAACTGTGTAACTGAGCCATTGTTCTTGTAGTCACCTGCTCGCGCCTGCCTTTTTCAGCTTTAACCATCAATTTTCAGTAAGATTGAGTTCAGGGCCTTTTTTGATACCACTTATCACAAAACATTGACTGGTTATCCTTAAGTCACTTGGTAAACCAGTTTGGCAGTATGCTTCAGGTCATTGTCCATTTGGTAGACCAATTTCCGTCCAAACTTTAACTTCCTGGCTGATGTCTTGAGATGTTTCTTCAGTATTGCCACATGAATCCTCTTTTCCTCTATGCCAACTATTTTGTGGAAGTGCACCAGACCCTCTTGCAGCAAAACAACCCCCAACATATGCTATCACCCCTGTGTTTCACACAAATTGCGGCTGTTCCTCAAGGCCTACCACAGCTTCTCCCTTTTTCCTCCAAACATAACAAATGGTATTTTGGCCAAAACACATTAAATTAGTTTTGTCAGACCACAGGACATGTCTCTAGAAATGTAGATCTTTGTTCCTGTATGCATTTGCAGACATTAATCTGGCTTTTAAATGCTTCTTTTGGAGTAATGGCTAGTGTTGAGCGATTATTATCGACAAAGTTGAAATCGGCACAGTTTTTATGGTGATCGGCTTTTTTAGATCATCGATAATTTAGGTTAAAATCTGTGCATCATCTATTAAGATCGGCCTTTTTAGCGCTTACTGTATTTTTTGAGCGGCCAGCAAATCAGATTACAGAATAGAGCAGGGTGATGATATGTGATGTGCGTACGGGTCATGACTATGGGAAATGTGAATCGGTTACAGCGAATTGGCTGTAAAAATCACATGACACATCGTTAACACAACACACATAGAAAACATCTGCGTTGACTCGTGATCACCCTCAGTGCATCTCACAGCGACTCGTCTCAGAGCAGAAGGAACTTGCGCTCTAGCTTGTGTCCAAAAGAGACTCAGCGAAATTTCTAATATTTCTTCCACAAGAGAAACCTCTACTATTAGCTGCTCTGATCCTTCACAAATCATATTTACGTCTTATTAAATGATTAGAGATTGGAAGATTATATCTAGATAAGGTAAGAACTTTTAAAGCGACGCAATCTACTGCTGTAAATCACGGGGGGAGCGGCAAGGGGGGGCCCCCGAGTCGGCGCGAAAACACAGACAGAGTCTCAATAAAAGAAATACAGAGATAATAGTTTCACACCAAAGACTTAGTGTAAGATTACATTGAGCAAATAGCATTATTATATAAACAGTTATTTTATAGCTCGCACAAAAATTTCCTGACATTGGGCATCCCTTAACTTAAAGATACACCATCCTTATCTAGTAACTCGTCAGTCTCTTTTGTTAGGGTTGTCAAAACTCCACAATTATATTAACAGTATACATTGTCAGACAGGTGTTCATTTTCAATTTTGAGCCCCATCTCCAAACCTTTGTTTGATATACTCCACACTTGTTACTTAAATTATAAACCAGCAAGTCATCACAAGTTGATACAGCTCCAAAAATACCAATTGTAAATCGCGCTAACATACAATTATCAGATACGTGTTTTTTGCGTCATTGTGTATTTCTGGGCGCAGTACATAGCTCTTGTTCTCTCATATGGAACTGCACCATTGTCACTTAACTGTGAAAACTGCCCAATTATCTTCTATAGATCACCACAGTGAATTAGAGACAAATGGTTCCAAAAAATACTCTTTTATTATCCGAATGCAACATTACAGATATGAGTATCTTTTTCACTAAGAGCGGCGCAGAGCCAGCTTTGTTATGCGAGAACATCCACTACCAATCTACTATTGCAGTTAAAGTTGAATACAGCAATTTTGTCATATGATACACCACAGGTGACAGCACATTGAATGAGGTGTCCAAAATACCTTTACTTATCCGAATACATTACGAGATACCGTGTTCTTTTGCACTTTGCCCAGCCCCTCCATACTTTGTTGATAGAGCCACCCTTGCATTAAATTTAGACATGCCATCACGTATTCTGAGTGTATTACCACAAGTAATTGAAAGGCGTGCCAATATAATATCACCTTTAATATTATCCTAATACGACATTGACTGATACGATTTTATTTGACTTTGGTTCAGCTACATCGTTTTCTGCCATTCATTATGAGGCACCTTGCACTTAAATTTGAATACGCAATTTTTTAGTCACCACAGGTAGAATTTAAAGAAATTTCCAAATACGTTTATTTATCCGAAATACTTTACAGGATACGTGCCGTTTTTTTCACTTTGGTCGCAGGACCAAGCTTGTGATTGATCTACTTTTCATTAAATTTAATCCCTAGCCAATTGTGTAAGGTTACCACAGGTGAATTGTGATAGTGCCAAAAAAACCCTCTTTATCATTATCCGAAAACATTCCAGAAACAGTTTTTTTTAAGCGCCACTTTATGGCCCAGTCCAAGATTTGTGCATAGCGAGCCACCTTTCTCGCGCCCAGTAAATTTAGCGCAACTCAGCAATTTGTGTAGTCTTCCCACAGGTGCATCGATAGGCTTGCCAAAAAATACCTCTATATTATCCGAAGAACATTCAGATCGTGTATTTTTCACTTAGGCGCAGCCACGCCTTTGTTGACTGAGAGATCTACTTTGCAATAAATATAATTGAATATCGCAGAACCAATTTCAGTATTTGATTTTAGGGATTGAGAATAGTGTGAATTGCCTTACTTTTAATAAGAAGACTTTACGCAACACTCTTCCATACCTCTCAAACTATTAGAATACTTCTGAAACAGCCAGCGATTCATCAGCCTTGCAGGCACCTCAGGCCTGTCATTGCTGGGTCATGGCCCTGTGATCTCAGTAACGAACAGTATAGCAGTCGCCAATCTGTCCTTCAGGTTCTCAATGTAACCTAGTGCATACCAGCAATGTCTTACCTCCATTCCTCCCAGTACACCCGTCCACAAATGTACGTCATCAGCATCCACCATCAACCCGTCCAACATGAAGCAAGTGCATGCCCAAATGCGTTCAACTCCGTCGTACCACCACCTACTTGTGCGTTATAAAACCTCCAATATCTTGAGCCCTCTTGATTAAAAAAGCGTTGGGATCAGAAGGGCTAATAGCGTTCCAGCAGCACAAGATCAAAGGCCAAAGAGGATGAGTTCTTCCTCATGCACTTGAACGCCCAGATACAGATGTCTACTCTCAGAGTCAGGAAGAAGGAAAGCCGGATCAATCCAAAAAACCCGGGCGGATCGGCAACAGCGGCTTCCTGGCAGATCCCCTCTCTTGCCTTCTGTATGCCTGCAGCTCCTGATGCAGAATGCTCAGGACGACGAATATCACCTGTGGTTGATGATGATGATGCACGACATTGGCGGAACAACGTGGGTCTTTTACAGCCGAAATTGCTTGCAAGCGCTTCATACACGGACGAGGTGAGGAAGACGATGGGGTAGTGTCATAGGACGGGAATCCGCCTCAAAGAAGGTATAGTGGCGTCTCGCAGCACAGGTCCGCTGATAATTCGCCAGCCCACGGTCCGCGCAAACGACCCGCTCCCACCACGCCTTATCGGCACGTCAAAAAGGTCCCAGGACCTCTCAAGCCTGGGCCTCTTTTGACCAAATCCTCTAGAACATCACCCAGCGATAGTCATATGCCGCCTTGCCGTAAACGGGCATAAATGTATAGGCAAGACCCTTAAGGTGTTACCCACCACCAACATATGTCTAGTCACATGCCACGAATGCAAGCAGTTGAAAATGATGGCAACACTTGGCCCCAACACACACGCGCCAGACCGACGCCGGGCCACCCTCCAACCACTGATCCACACCCACTATCCTCCGCCCTTCTCCGCCACCACCAAAGCTCTTCCACAGCTGCCCAATGTTCTTCCTCAGCCAGTCATGATCAGGATCAGTTGCCTCCGCTTCAGCCTCCACCGAGTATCGCCTCTAGAGTACCACAGCACCACCAGACGCGAAACCCAACGCTACCCCTCTCTTCTCCTTCTTCCGCCAGTTATATCACGTAACTGCACCGCCCGTACAGCGACCCACTCTTATGCAATCGTCCAGCCCTAATCTCTGACTTCCATGTCTTTGTGCGAGAGAGGTGAGAGCCATAAGAAAACACTTTCCAACACCAAACCAACCCAAAGCGCCAAAGAAGAGTCCTGAATGTCGGCAATGCCATGCTTTTGGCCTTGGAAATGTTTGCCTGTTTTTCCGTTCTGGTGGACAACAGATGGGCTCCGCCACTCATGGCCCTCCTTGCCTGCCCTCCAATACCAGATGCCGAGCAGTAAGTGTCATTCTATACTCACATCTCTTTGCCAGAAAAAGCCGTCCCTGCCCTGGCGAGCCATGTGTCGATCTAAAATTTCAAGCGCGGTTGTCTGCATCTGTGCCGCGGGAAAAGTCCCATCTGACCACCAGACACATGACTAGTAAGCACGCCAAGGCCTGCTATATCTCTTGTTGACAGCTCACTGGGTTAGCTGGTGTGATGTCCTCGGGGTGACGGTTGGCTACCTCAGCGCTTGGCGCAACGCTTCTATCAAACGCAGGGATGGATGCAGGTATCTTTCCCCCCAAGGTCCCCTGGTGCATCAACGGTGCCCAAGAAACCAGGCCGTTTGAAATTAATCGTCTCTTGGAGACCGTCCACACACAGGTCAGGAGTGTGGACGGCTCTCCCGCAACGAGACTGAGGCTGGCTGGTGACAAGAAACTTGTCCAGGCAAGGTGGGTATGCTATAACCGAAATCTGCTGAGAGCAGCCCTTAAGATCGGTAGGCTGGAGAACATCTCCGCTTGCCTGGCACAAGTCATGAACCTTAGTCGTCCGAGAAATTTCTAAAGAGCTAAAACCCAAGCCGTCTGAGCACTGCCTGCGCTGAAGGAAGGCACTAATGAGTCCTAAATTTAGTCACTTCCGTCCAATTCGCACCCTGCTGTCGTCCCTCCTTTCCGAGGCGGTTGCAGTCTTCAGTGACACCATTCTGCCTGACAAGCAGCGTGTCGGAACCTCTGGGTGTTGAGCCACCGAGAAGTGGAGGCAGGTGAAAGAGCTCTGCACCATCCATTGCCCAGTTTTGAAGAAGCCCCCAAATATGGTCAGTTGCGTGGACAAAGCCCATTCAGCATGAGCATTGTGGTGATCTTATTTCTAGGAAAGATTCGTTGGGACACTCTGAAACAACTATTTCCCCCTGCCAGGACGGGAGGCGGAGACGGAACAGAATGCGGAACACGGACTCGACATTTCTCTCCGTCAAATCCCAACGGCCTGAACAGATTTCACAATTTCATCGTCCTTCATTAGGCCCTAGTGTTTCGGGGGTCCAGCAGCTAGAGCAAGGTGAGTGGCGCATCAGCCTTCTCAGAGGGGCATCTAATCAAACAGGCAAGTCAGGGCTTGTTTAAGCTGTGTCGGGGCAGCGTGAGAGAAGAAGGAGGCGTATCCTAGACACCAATGTTACCGTGACGTCCCTGCCTTGGAAAGAAGGTCTGGTCGCGAAATTGAGCGAGGAGGAAGATGAGGAAGATCATATTTGCATATTCAATCCCCTCGACCCAGAGGCTTTGGGAAATCAAGGCTTCCATCTCTCACATTATGCTTGGGATGCTCCAATTTCTCCAAGACATGATACTCGCATTAAGGCCATCAAAATGAACAACAGTTACTGGGTGGCCACCCACCTGGAACCCCGGAACAAAACAAAACTCTACGTCACTTTTCCTTCCACCACCCAAATAGAAGTAAAATCTGCAGGAAATGGAGACCTGCTGATTGATCACCTGGAGACATCTGTTGCGTACTTGCTTCACGATCCCCAAATGTCACGGGAACAACATCCAGCGACTTGAACCAGCAATAGAGTGGGCCAAGTAAGGCGTAGCGTGCAGCAATCAGGAAAGAGGCGGAAGCCCTAGATGGGTGACCTCTGGCAATCTTTGTTTACCACCACTTACACCATGCATTCAACAACTTCAGCACAGTAGAGGCACACATTCCAACTCACAGAGATCCGCTTAAAGAATCATGGTGCACGACTATCTGCGTCTCAACACCGATCTAGTTTTTGATATGTGTTCTGACCCACTAGACTTCTGGGTATGCCAAAATGGACAATGGCCCAAGCTGGCTCGCACGCCATAGAGTGTGTTTGTCCTGCCCAGCAGCGCATAGTGTCATATCATGAGCAGGGATGTACCTTCAGCACATGCTGGAGGAGTCCATTAAATACAGACAACGCATCCGGCTTTCCACAGAATAATGTTATCGTTTGACTTCACCAAGAAGAATCAGGACTGGATCTCTGATTATGTTGTGGCCCCCCCAATTGCCAAGAGGTCACCGATTAGTTGCCAGGTCTACTCACATTCTCTATCAATCCTACATGAATTTCCTCTAGAAAAAACTTTATTTATTAAAATGATCATTTCTTTCTTACTGCAAATTTTATTCTCTTTTCCCAACAGTTCATTAATGCTGGTTTTGCTGTGAGGAAGCACTGTAAATACAGCAGTTTTTATGAAACACCGAAATTTCCCATTCCACTCCTTTATCATAAGAAGTCTTTCGCATTGTCAACTAGGTCTTTTGAGTCATGTTGCTGTGAGATACAGCTATGAATTATGGTCCTTTGGAACATAAAATGTGGCCTTTAAAGTGAGGGCATTCTTCCCTCACAATTTTTTAATAATTGCATGAGAGTCAAATTAATAATTTTTTTAGGACATGTCCGCTGTGAGATTACAGCAATAATCATGGTGCTTTGGATCATGAAATAGTTGGCCTGCTAAGTGGCATTTCTCCTCACAATTTTTAAACAGTGCTGAGAAGTCATTTTTCTAATTTTTTTTTGGTCAGGCAATTCTTTCTGAAATTCAGCAATACCTACAGTCCTATTATAAAAAAAATTGTGTTTTCTACAGACATTTGTTCTTCACAATTGTCCAAAGTGGCTCAGGCATTCATCTTTAGAATTTTGGTGGCATTTGTGTGCTATCTTGAAATGCAGCTATACTACAGGTCCTATTATGAAAAAAAATGTTGTTTCTATTCTAACAGACATTTTGTTCTTCAACCAATTGTCAAGAGTGGCTCAAGGGTGATGGTGCTCGTCAGAAACACGAATAGGTAGGACACTGTTAATGGACACATGATTGCAAAATGACTTTGTTTTTGCAAGATCATTAACACTAGCTAACAATCCCTTATTTAGACAACACCCATTAAATACAATTTAAAAAAAGAGAAAACAAAACTGGTGGGATTCCATCCTATTTTAAAAATGTGTTATCAGAATTAAACTACTAAAAAACATTGCATGTACAAAATAAGCTGGAGTAAAACAATTCCTCAGAATATGTTACAAGCGGGAGGTACAAGGTAAAACTTGACCAGAAGGAGGTTAATAACATAGACTAAAGGAGTATGGAGGGAACTAACCGGACCCGAGAACAAACAGTACAAGACAATTTCTCCAGCACGTTGTTAAAAAAATAGTACGAAATAAGTAACTACAGCAAAACAAAAGGGTGCACCATGGGTCTAGAGTGCCAACAGTTAGCGTTTAAACCCACCAGTAACTTCACTCATCCAACGCGTGAATGCTCCACATGGTACCGCGCAATCTCCATCAACCGTAGTCTCAGAGCGAGGCCATATACAGACGCGAAAAAAACCCAGGTCTTGAGACACCTCTGACAGTAGCATGACGCGCGAGCAGATTCCAAGTCTGCTGCGTACACACGTCTTTACTACCACCACGCATGAGAATAGACACCCATGCCTTCTCCAGCAATACCCTCTCCTTCCACTCAAATATCTCACGCACCAAAAATACACAGCCTTACTCTACTCTTCTCAAGTCTCTCGCTATGCAGATTCTCTACTCAGCGATGAACATTCTATCTATAACCCCACCTGCGCCACGTGATCACTCTAACTAGAACAGTAGCGACCACGATGCACACGTCCCAGCCTAGGGCTCGTCCACCGCATCCCACTGTAACTCTGCACCACAAACGTCTTTCATAACAAACTTACGCACACCTCCGTGACCACCTCGGGTCCATCAGCTGCGCGTTGGCCACAAGACCAGGTATATGCATCCAATGTCCCACGCACAGTCATAATCAACTAAATGCGACTGGCGTTCTGAACAACAGCTACCCCACTTCTCTTTTCCTTTAATACTCACTATTTTCACCATTTTATTTACACTTTATTATATACCGTCGGACCTCTCTTTCTATAATCTAGGGAGGTTTCAGCGCAACAAGAGTATTAATCTGCACGCGTGTCACACTAAACCTACCTTGCGCGTATCTCTGCCCAAAGGCACAGCCAGGACCTCTTAATATGTATCCCAGTTCACACTAAACATGGCATTGGTTGAAGAGACTCCTTTTTCCGGCACTTCTATTTTAAATCTGGGGCTATTCAGACAGCGCTTTAATGGATCATACTGAGCGGTCCACGGAGAACAAGTGTAAGAGTTGCAATTGTCCAGGCTTCACTAAATCGGTGGGTTTTGAAGAAGACTCCTTTTTTTCCGGCACTTTTTAATCTGTGGGTCAAGACAGGTTTAAGCGGGTCATGCTCGGGTCCCATGAACAGGTTATGGTCAATGTCCCAGTTCAAACTAAAAAGTTTTGTTGAAAGACTCCGCCTTTTTTCCGGCACCGTCTGCACCTTTTTTTAGTCTGGGGTCCAGCAGTGTTTTAATTGGTCATACTGTGAGCCCATGACAGGTAGCATAATTTCCAGTTATTCAACTAAATGAGTGGATGTTAAAGGACTTCTTTTTTTCCGGCACAGTTTAATCTGGGGGACAGGACAGGTTAAAGGTCATACTGTGGCCCCAGGACAAGGACAGTATAATGTCAAGTTAAATCTGAAAATGTGGTTGGTTGAAAGACCCCGTTTTCTGCGCGCCTGATTCAGATAAAATCTGGGTCGATTCAAACCAGAGTTTTATAATGTGATCAATACTGTGGCCCAGGACAGGGACAGAGTAAAATGTTCATCCAGTTCAACGTAAAAATGGTGTAGACAAGTACTCCCTTTTTCTGACACTTTATTAAATCTGGGTGTCAACAAAGTGATAAAATTGAGTCATAAACAGCTGTCCAGCACAGTGATCTAAGTCGAAAATGGTCCAGTGAGAACTAAAAGGTGGCTGAAAGTACTCCTTTTTCCAGCACCTTATTTTAATCTGTGGGTCAGACAGTGGTTTAAGGGATATCTGCGGTCCAGTACAGGGTTGGTCAATGTCCAGTGTCACTACAGATGGTGGTTCAAAGACTACTTTACTTCCGGCACTTTAATCTGTGGAGTCATGCAGGGTTTTAGTGTCATGCAGCGTTCTCATACCAGGGATAATTAATGTCCAAATAATACAAGTAAACAGATGATGGTTCACATAATACTGCGGCCTTCTGGCACTTTTTAATTTGTGGTGATGCGGTTTAAGGGTCATGCACTTGTGGTACAGAGACAGGGATGAGGTGAAAGTGGCGGAACTTCTTTTTTCTGTAGGCTTTATAACCCTAAGTGTGTTGCGTGCCTAAGATGTACCAAGGTATCCATTGACTGTTTGTGGCTTGTTAATATCCAGCTTCTCCAGCCCTGTTTTGGGTGTAAAATAAAGGTTGTTGTTGCTCCCATAGACTTTAATGGTCCATCGCTCAAAAACGACTGCTCACTATCAAAAACCTTATCGATGGTGGCCCGACTATCGACTATCGCCCGATGTCGATAGCCAACGAAACGCGCACCCATAGTAATGCTTATCTTCGGCAGAGTGGCCTTTCAGCCCATTTCACTGTGGATAATGACACAATCTTACCAGATTCCGACAGAATCTTCACAAGGTCTTTTGTTTTGTTCTCTGGTTGATATGCATATGTCAGACAACAGCACAACCTCTCTGTAACTAGATTCAGATACCCATCTTCTTTCTGAGTGTTATGATTGGCTGGATCTATTCCCATCATTGTTTTTACCTTGCAATAATTGTTTGTACATGATGAAATGATCACCTTCAGGTATCTGGAATTTATGCGCACTAACCAACAAGTAGAGACTACAACCAAGACTTTTTTGAGCCAGAGTCCACTCAACAATTCACCATCTTGATATCTTGGCTGATTTTCTTTAGACTTTCCTATGAGGTTACTACACAGAAGCAGTGTGTTTCTGGTGTGCTTTAAAATATATCCACAACCTATCACAAGCTTCCAAAAACATGACGACATCATATGGACTGTCCCAAATTATTTAACCCCTTACTGCCGGAGCCAGTTTTGGCCTTTCTGACAGCCCAATTTTTTAAATCTGACATGTCACTTTATGTGAGAATAATTTTTTGACACTTTTACCTATCCATGTGATTCAGAGAATGTTTTCTCATGACACATTGTGCTTTAAGTGAGTAAGAAATTTTGGTCCAAAAAGTATAGAACTGCTCTATACTGGTCTCCATGGCGATTTCCAATCACCATGCCCACAATGCATTGCGGGCATGGTGACGTCACCAGACAGCTTTAGTAAAGCATCCGGGCTGTCGGGTGAGAGGAACAGTAGCCGCGTCCCTTTACTGCGACGCATACGCATTACACATAATACGATTGAATTCCCTGTCAGATATTAATTACTGCAGCGAGATGTGAGAGCGTATATCGCATTGGCAGGTTTTATTATACTATATTAACTTATTTTTACTTTTTTTGTGATCGGAGAAACACACCGACAGACAAGTACATTACTGAACATGATTAACCCAAGCAAATTATACATGCTTTTTCCAAATTTTTGCAAATTAAAACATTGAAAAGTATGGCATGTGTATATATTCATACCCTTTACTCTGATGCCACAAAATAAAATAAAGTGTAACCACTTGCCTTTAGAGACACATAATTTTAGTAATAGAAGTCGTATCCTATGAACAAACAACCAGCAAACATGCGCGCAAACCTAAGAAGCACCACAGACCCATTTTCAGAATAATGTTGAGGCAAAGTGTAATTGCAGATAGTCTTAGGGTCTTGCAAAATAAGCCCAAAAATAACATCACCAGAGCACCACTCAATGATCATCTATAAATAGAAGGAGTATGGCACAACTTACATACCAAGACATGTCCCAAAGACACCTAAACTGAATGAAGCCCATACCTTATGAGATAACTAATTAGATTTGGAGCACGAATTAGAGGCCCAGAGTTGACCGATGTAGCTCAAGTTCTATGATCGTCGAGTACAGAATCTGATCTAACATTGACAACTATGTAGATTGTTTAACATCACAAATCAGGCCTCATGGAGATGCAAACACTCTAACCATATACTCTACTTAAGCCCGATGTATTAGGTGTAGAACTCTTGAAATAATGAAATGAAGATTCTGGGATAATACATACAAATTAATGACCAAAAGGCATCAACTACAGGTATAGACACCTTAGAATTAAAGTGAACATAATAAACTAACTTTTTAAATGATAAAATAACAAAGAATATGAGAAAGAACACTAAAGACAAACCTCGCACATATATATACCTCTAATACCAAAGACCTGTCTGCTGGCCTCAAATAATGCGGGAAATCGCCCCAATAAGGGCGGCCCCACACTGGAACCCGTAAACTAACCCTGTCCCTAAGCTACATCACTCAAAAAGAAAACACAAAGAAAAACACATATACCACAAATGGGTGCACACGTAACAAAAAAAGTGTCTGTGGTAAATAACAATACAACAGACAATTATACGTTTGATTTTCAATAATTACTATGAATTGATAAGCGTCATAGAGATATGATCAATAACGCATAAATAATTTCCAATATTCCTACCACGTATCTTCCCCCTAGATACTGGGTTCATCAGGGAAAAATTGCAGTTGATAACAACAATAACGGAACATCTAAGGAAAAATCAACAAGATGTATGCAATATAATATAACTCACGTCCCTTAATGATGGAAAAAAAGGGCTGGTAAGAAAAGAGGACCCGGGGTCCAGGATAAGTCATGTACAGATCCCCGCTATCTGATTACTGAGGGCAGGTCCAAGCCCGTAACAAATTCAGTGAATCACAAACCCATATATAGCAAGGCAAATTAGACCCCAAATTAGTACAGCCATTAGCACCTTGACTACCACAGAGCCCTTGTATGCAAACGCCCAAAAAAAAAAAAAAAAAAGATGCATACATCTTGTTGATTTTTTCCTTAGATGTTCCGTATTGTTGTTATCAACTGCAATTTTTCCCTGATGAAAACCCCCGTATCTAGGGGGGGAAACGCGTTGGAATATTGGAATATTTATGCTTATTTTTCATCTTCCTATGACGCATTCATCAATTTATTAGTATCTATTGAACATCAAACGTTATTGTCTGTTGTATTTGTTATTTATTCCAGCACTTTTTTTGTTTTGTGCACTCCAAATTTTTGGTATTATGTGTTTTTTCTTTTTTCATTTAGATGTAGCTAGGGACAGGGTTTTGTTTAGGTTCCAGTGTGGGGGCGCCCTTATTGGGGCGATTTCCCCATTTTTTGAGGCAGACAGGGTCTTTGATAGGGTATATTTGAGGTGTCTTTTCGTTTTCTTTCTCAATTCTTATTTATTTTTATTAAAAGTTATGTTTTATGTATCTTTAATTCTAGGTGTTATACCTGTAGTTGTTTTGGCTTCATGGAAGAGTGGCAAGAATAAAAGCCTTTTTGAAAGCAAGCCATAAGAAGTTCCGTTTGCAATTTAGAAAAAGATTTGTAGAGGACACAGCAAGAATGTGGGAGAAGGTGCTCTGGTCAGATGAGACCATATTTGTACTTTTTGGCCTAAATATCAAACACTATGTATGGAGTAAAGCCAACAACGCACATCACCCTGAACACACCATCCCCATGCTAGGAGGAGGCTTTGCTTCGGCAGGGACTGGGGAGATGGATGTAGCTAAATACATGGCAATCCTGGAGGAAAACCTGTTAGAGGCTGCAAAATACTTGAGACTGGGGTGTAGGTTCACCTTCCAGCAGAACAATGATCTTAAACATACAGCCAAATTTACAGTAGCATTATTTACATCAAGGCATATTCCTGTGTTACAATGGTCCAGTCACAGTCCAGACCTGAATCCCACTGAACATCTGCGGCATGACTTGAAAATTGCGGTTCACAAATGTTCACTAACCAATCTGACTGAGCGAGAGCTATTTTGCAAATAAAAATGGGCAAAGATTACAGCCTCTAGATGTGCAAAGCTGATAGAGACATACTCCAACAGATTTACAGCTGTCATTGCAGCTAAACGTGATCTTATAAAGTATTGAGTCAGGGGTCTGAATACATATGCACACCACACTTTTCAGTTTTTAAATTTGCAAAATTGTGGAAAAGCACGTATCATTTTCTTTACAATTCACAAATACTTGGTATTTTGTGTTGCTCTATCACATAAATTATAAAAAAAAAAGTAAGTTGGTGGCTGTAATGTTTAAAAAAGAGGAACCATTTAAGGAGTGTGATTACTTTTGCTTTAACTGTAAAAGCATTAAAGCAGAGGATCGCATTATGATGTCCTTTAGCTGAACTAAAAAAAATAAGGTTAAATAAGGTGTATTAAAATAAAAAATAACTATAGATGGTATCCCCATGATTGTAATTGCCCAAACACTAAAGATAACAAAGTAATGAAAACACAGGGTAAATTCCAAAATAAAAAACCCCTCTAAAAACATGCCTCCACCCTCCAATATATGATAAAGGCTAAACAGTTATGTATTGTAATTTGCTCCAACATAAGCCAATCGGTTCTTGGACTGATATGATCATTTTTGTTTTGTGAAAAAGCTTATTTGACTAATCTCAAAGCCAAACTATGGGCTCACTACATAGATATTTGTTTTATAGGTGGGATCCATGGATGAATTTAGAAAGTAGGTGGAGTTGCTTAATGTAAGCATCCATTTGACATTCATCATGGAGTGGGACTTTAAATCTTCATCATTTCTGGATACTCTTATTACAAAGAATCCAAAAGGTAAACTCTTAACCACAGGACATTTTATGCCCACTGCAGAATGTATCCTCCTGAAATGGGAAAGCTGCCACCTAGTGCACCTAAAAAAGGGATACCTAAGTGACAGCATCTCCATCTCAGGAGGACTAGTTCTAGAGGGGATGGGTTTGTTATACAGGCTAGAGATCTAGAATGTAAATTCTTTTATCGATGATAGCCTAAAAAGCTTTTGGAAAGAGCATATAAATTTTCCCTAAACCAGGAGAGAGTTGCATTATCAATAACCCAGGTCCAAAAAGATAGAAAAACAACTGATTAGGATATTGAGGATCTTGACAGACCCCATGGAACAGTCAACAATATCCTTAAAAATACTGGGGGAAATTACAAATGGATGATGATGATGTGTCTGAGGTAGTGGTTATTATATTTTATATAATTTCATTTTCATTTTCTTTTTAATTCTTAAGTCATGCAGTTTTCACTTGGGCCACTAGGCCTAATAACAGTCTGACACTTTGTGTTCTGTAGAGAGAAATTTTCAGTAGTCTGCTCATTATCCGTAAAAGCAGGGTTACACTGAAAGGTGACACCAATGTGTATAGATAACACAAGATCCACCAGTCACAATAGGAGATAGTTACAGTTCACTTTCTCCCCTTCCTTGCACACTGACTTCTTCCTAGGTCACAGGGCATGCCTAGAAAACTCTCCTATAGAAGTCAATGGGACTGGTGCAGTTCACAGGCTCCTATGTGCATTGTGGGAATTGTGGTATTTTTCCAATACTTAGCAATAAAGCATCTAGCTGCTGTTAAAATATAAAGTAGTAATTGTCTAGAGCGTTTATCAATTGGAATAGAAGTCAAGTTAAATAACAAAGAATGATTGGTCTAGGGGGGTTTGTATATTTAGAATTTATTTTAGAAAATTCCTTATAATTATCCAAATGGGCTGTATTACAGCACACTCCCAAAATATATGAAAGAGGTGTCCTCCTCCCTGATGGCATCTCCAACAGTAATCATTTATATTGTGATAAAATGTATGCAAGAGCACTGGAGTATGATACCACCAAAATAGTAACCATTCCAATTTTGTGAGTGTTTTGCCCAAACAATCTTCCCATTTCTCCATATAGTTATGTCTTATGTCTTGGTCTGGTTGCGGGTTTATCAACATCCTATAAATGTCTGAGATTAGCCCCTTAGAAGTCTTACACAAAATTTCTAATTTATACTTTGTCTCTTTTGAAAAGATAACGCATGAAATGACAGACTTGAATCTAATAAATACTGGCAAGTGTTAGGTAGCTCAAAAGGGGTCTTCAGGTTTTTAAATGGTAAAATTTTAAGTGTCTTGTTGTCCACGATGTCAGCAAATCAAAAGATGCGTTTATCGTACCACAGCTTCATATCAGTCATCCCTCTAGGAAAAAGGGGGTTAAAAAAGAAGGAGGTCATGGCTGAGAACTCTGAGCATAGGCCCAATTTCTTTGAGCATTTATTCCAGATTTCTCTCTGCTATTTCATTGGACCCAGCAGAGAGTCCCTGGCCACCACTGTGGAAGTATTCCACAGAAAGGAGTTCGGATGTACCGGAATCGCCCACAATTTTTTCTTTCCATCCATTTTTTGTGTGCTAACATTGAGCAGCTGGTGGGACGAGCAGACAGGAGAAGCCTGGATACTTTTTCTGTCTTTGGGTCAAGAGCTGAGAGCAGACTAGAGGACATGCGGGGAGGGACAGGATGTGTGCTGCTTGGGGTTTGTGATGAGATGTTATGCTGGATACTGTCAATTTTGTCTTTGAAGTGAGTGGCCAGGTCTTCAGCACAGAGGTCAGTGACCAGGGTCTGAGCTTTAGGTCTGAGAAGGGAGTGGAAAGTGTCAAACAGGTGTTTTGGGTTGTTGTGTAAGGTTGAGATGAGGGAGGTGAAATATTTTTGTTTGGCGCAGTGAAGGGCAGTGTGGTAAGTCCTGAGCATGAATTTATAGTGGAGAAAGTCTGCAGGTAGCTTTTGATCAAAAATGTGAACTGAGAATCTCAAATTTTTTTGGGGATCAAAAATGTGAACTGAGAATCTCAAATTTTTCCATATATTGTAGATAGCAGAAATGCTTTTTTCAAGGTTCTTATGTCCCCTTTGATAGTGCTTCAGTTTATAGTGTGCCACTGTTATTGGAATATGTATGTATGTATGTATACTACAGCCGCACCAGTGTTGCAGCTATGTTCATTTTTTTCAAAAATGGTTTTTTTGGATGTGCATAACCATATATTGCTTTTAGTTTGAGTTTGGAGGAGTGACTGCCTCCATTTTGGTTTTTTGCCCTCCACCCACCTTGATATGGCTTTTTAGTCAGTGCAGTGTAACTTGTAAGCTGGTTCCTTCATTCCCTGGATTGTGGAGGTCTGAATAGGACCCAAACGAGAGGTATCAATAGTGTAGGAATCAGTAGTGTAGGACCACCTGCCTTGAGATCCCGTTGAAGATCGGAGGTGGCTAAAACAGTTTTGATCAAAAATGTGAATTGAGAATCTCAAATTTTTTCATATATCCTAGATAGCGGAAATGCTTTTTTCAAAGTTCTTATGTCCCCTTTGACAGTGCTTCAGTTTATAGTGTGCCACTGTTATTGGAATATGTATTTATGTGTACTACAGCCACACCAGTGTTGCACCTATGTTCATTTTTTTCAAAAATTTTTTTTGGGATGTGCATAACCATATATTGCTTTTATTTTGCAGGTAGCTTTGATTTTCTCCACAAGCGTCAGCACACCGGGAACTTCCTGCAGATGGGCGATCTGGGCTTGTGCCAAGGCTCCCGGCGTTAAATCGGGTGGGCGGTTTGTAGGGCGGTGGGCCAATTTGCCCGGGTGGTTTGAATTTCGTTGTAATTTTTGGGCCCAGGCAGGAAAGGGGGGAGTTTTGGGGGAAAGTGAGGACTGTAGGGTGTCTTTGAGTTCTTGGGGGGGTTAAATTGGAGGGTTTTAAAACGGAATGTGTGATGGGGGGGTGTTTCAAGAGAAGGTGAGTTTTATTGATAGTAAAAGAGAGGGGGTTATAAATCAGAAAGAAAAAAGTTTTAAAAATTTTTTTGGTAAGGTTAGAAATTAAATGATGGGATACAAAGCCGGGGATCAGAGAGTGCCCTTCCCTTTTTGGGTGGGAGAGTCTGTAAACTGCAAAAAGGCCCCAAGAAAGAGGTTAGTGAAAAAAACTGAGGGGCAAAAAGGAGACGGGGGAAAGTCCATCAATGGGGATGTTAAAAATAAACCCAAAAATAAGAGGTGGGCATTTCAGAAAGGAAAAAAGGGGAACCGGGCAGGGGGAAATGACCCAAAGAAACTGGGGGGGTGACCCGGGGGGGTAAATTTAAAACAACTGCGACTTGATGGGAAAATAAACCGAAAGAGTCAAATTTATTGTGGCTTAAAAGGGGGGGAAAGTGGGGGAAGGGGGCGGGGGGGATGACGGGGAAAAGTTGAAAGTGGGGGAAAAAAAGGAGTTTTTCCCGGGATCCTCACCCGGCCGGGGTTTCCCTCAGGTTAGGGGTTGGGTGAAGTATAGGCCGCCATGGGTGAGGGAAAGCAAGGGGAAGCAGGGGCCCAGAGGGCTGGACCCAATGTTTCGGGTGAGGGCCAGCGGTTTTTGGGGGAATGAGAAAGAAAAAGGTCATAAACAGCTTGAGTTTGTTGCCAACAGATGGGGGCATTCCTCGGGGCAAATTTAAAAGGGGGCAGGAAAAGACTTTCAGCGAATAGCGAGCAGGTTAGCGGGGTTTCCCTATGGAAGGGGGGTTGGGGAAGGGAGCATTAAAGGAAGGAAGGGGGGCCCGGGTTTGGGAAGAATTAAACCTGCGTAAAAAGGGCGGGAAAAGGGAAAAAGCGACAGCAGAAGGGGTTTTAGTAAATTGAGAAAAAGGGGGTTTTGTGCAGCACTATGCAAGGGGCGATTTGGAGTATTTTTAAAAATGGAGAAAAGTGTGGGGGGAATGTTTTCAAGGGTTTGAGGGGAGGGGAAGGTGCGTTATGGAATAAAATTGTCAGGGAGTGAAAACCGGGATGGAAAACGTAAAAAGTAAAGGTAAAGGAAAAAGGTGATAGCATTGTGGAAAAAATGGTGAAGAGTTGTGGACTCTAAAGATGGGTATCAAAAAAAAAGCCTTCCCCTTTCCCCCCTTATGCCCATTTTCTGTCCCATTTCAGCCCAAATTTCTTCAAATAAATTACAATCTTTTCACTTTAAAAATTCATCAGGGCCTTGGGAGGGTTAGATCGACCGATGGTCAGATTGCCCCACAGCTTCAAAGTTATAGTGTGCCCCCTGAGTGGTCATTCCTAATTTTTGTACCCCAAGTGTTGAAAAAGGGTGAATTTACAAAGGCCTTTCACAGAAAACAGCCTTCAATGAAGATTTTGGGATCAAATGGGGGGAAAAAAATAAAACAAAAGGGTCATTGGGGAAAACGAGAGCGGGGTTTTTCTACTCTTAAAAAACATTTATCTTTAAAATGCACAATTTAATACAACAGATTTTGGGCAGGGGGGAGGGCGGGATTGTAGTTCAAAACCCCCATCCCAAATTAAAATTGAACAATATAATACAAAAAGTTTTTGCGGGTGAGGGTTGGGGTTTTAAATATTTCCACACATACCTGGAAGGGGAGGAAGTAAATTTGGTCTGTAGTTTGATGTCTGTAGCTGGCCGGGGAGAGCGGGCCCTTTTTCCCCTAAAGTTGTGTCCCCCAAAAATACTTGACGACATCGGAACTCCCAAATTTCCCCCCCAATTATGTTTTTGGTTTCATAACACTTTTGGGGGACTCGGGGAAACGGGAAAGGAAAATTTGGCATTTTTAACGCCAAATTTCATTGCCCAAATTTAATAGCATAAATGCGCCTTGTTTTTATGAAATCTGCTTTACGCAGATCTTTAAAATTCAAGTGCATTTAGGTTTTGTAACAGTTCTGGCTGGGTTTATCCCACTGTTTAATTTGGTATCCCCTTTTTGCAGCTGTAATGCTTTTTGGGAAAATTGCCGTAGAAAACCCTTTAAATCTTAGTTTCGCTTTGGTTTTTAGTGTGCCCCCCCCTTTCCCCTAAAACGCCTCCCCCCTCCCCCCCCCCCCAAAAATTTGGGCGCTTTAAACAAAGTCCAAAGGGGCGCAAATTGATGGCCGGAAAAGGGCCCATGGGGCCCACTTTTAAAAATTACAGGAAAGGGGCTGCCCCCTGATTTGGGGCCTGAAAAGACGCCAGTTTATTGGGGGCGGCCCCGTTCATACATGCCGCCCTTATGCTCGTTTACCCCAAAATTTTTTTGGGAAAGGGGGGGGGGCCCTTGGATTTTCCTAAGATCGAAATTTGGTTTAGGAAATTGGGAAAAGGCCCCCAAAAAAAAAAATAAAACAATTTAGGGAGAAACGTCATTTTGAGTGAAAAAACCCCCCCCAAAAAACCAAGACACCTTTGAAAGAAGGCGAGTTTTTTCCCCTTATGTTTATTTTTTCCTGTACAGAGGGGTTATAGGAAAAAAGGGGTCAAGTAACCCCAAATTTTTCAGGTAAAACTTTCTTCCATTTGAAGTAAAATTTTGGAACCTAATCCCGGGAAAGGGGGGGTTTTTGATTGATAACGCTTTTTTTTTTTTAAAGTTTTTGAAATTTTAAAACAGGTTCAAAAAGGGCCTGAAAAATTTAAAATTTAATTTTTCATATGGGGAGCCCGTGAAGTTTAACAAAAAAAACACCTGCAAACGAAAAAGGTTTTTTTACCCCCCCAAATTGAAAAGGTTTGGCGGAAAAAAGGGGGTTTGGGGGGGACCCCCCCCTGGCCCCAATGCCGAGCTTCCCTTAAAAAGGGGGGGGCGAAAACTAGCCCCAAGCTGTTGGGGCTTCTTAAACAGAGTTTTTGGGTTTTAAAAAAACCTTTAAACCCCCCAAACCCAACCCCCCGCCGGGGGGGGTGCCCCCCAAGACCCCCGTCCCCAGAAATTTGGCAGAACCAAAAACCGGGCCCCAAAAAGTCCCAAAAAGCTAGGCCCCAAAACCAAAAATTAGGAAAAAAAATTTTTAAAGGGGCCAGACAAACGTCCCAGTTTAGGGGCCAGGAAACAAACTCCCCAAAGCCCGGACAAAACGGTTTGCCCCCCCAGGGGGTTAAAAAAAGGAAAAAGGGTCGATAAAATAGCCCAACGGGAAAAAAACACCAAAAAACAATGCAAAAGACTAAAAAAAACCCCAGGAAAAATTAAAACCCGGGCAGGACCAGGGGCAAGAAACAAGGCGGGAAAAAACGGGGGCCCAAGGAAAAACTCAACAAAAAAACCCCCAAAACAAAAGGGAAAACCCCAAGATAGGGGGGAAAAAACCGAAAAAATGGGGAAAATACCATAAAGGAAAACCCAAAAACCCAAAAACATCGTTGCCTCACCGGGACACTAAAAAACAAGATAAAAAACCCAACAGCAAAAAACGCCAAACCTTGGGGCAACAAAACAAAAATGGGGAAACAAAAAGGTAAACCAACAAACACCCCCAAAAACCCCCAAACATCCCAACCCAACCCCAAAGGAAATCGGGCCCAAGGGGTTTTTGGGAGGAGCGGGCCCCTTGAAAAAAACCCCACACAGGTTGAAAAGGGGAATTGGGAAAAGGGGAAAACCCAAAACCCCCACGCAACCCCTGGGGAAAATTTAAAAAAAAAGGGAGGGTTGGCCCCCCCCGCCCTCTTTGGGGGAAACCCAAAGGAGACGGGCAGGGGCCCAAAGGGGAAAGGAGAAAGCAGGCCCCCAGAAACGGGAAAAAGCTGCCGGGGCAAGTGCAGGGGCAAGCGCAGTGCCCGGGGAACCCCACTGGGGGACACCCGGGAGGCCAGGGGGGGAAAAGCGGGGAAAGCGGCACGGCCCGGGTGAAACCAAATCCCCTTTTTTTTTTAAATTTGAAATCCCAAAATTTGTTTTAAAAAAGCTAAAGGCAAATGGTTCAATGCCCAAATGAAAAACAAAGGAGATAAAGGGACATTCCTTTTTGTTCTGTTCCAAATGGGAAAAAGGGATAGACATATTTGAGACTCAATTGTTGTAGGGAATAGGAAAACCCCCTTAATAGAAATAAACGGGCCCCCAAAAAAACCCAAATTTAGCCAAAAAGCATGCATAAAAGACCAGTTAAGCGTAAAAAAAAGGGCCTTCCCCCTTTGTAAGGCTTAAAAAAAGGGCCCTTGACCTTGTTTATTCACCACATTATTATACCGATAGCCGTCGGGTATTGTCTGTCCCGTCGTTCCAAACAAAACCTAACTGGTTTTAGTAAATTGGGAGACCCAGTTTGGGAAAACCTGTTTTGCTAAAATTTTTGTAAAAATTTTTAAGTCTGATTTAGTGAGGGAAGTATTTTAAAACACTTTTCGTTTTCCCTCCGCAGAAAATTGGGGCATTAAGAGATTCAACCGCTATTGAGGGAAGTGTAGGGACATTATATGAGGTCAAAAATTGGTCCAGCATTTTATTGCGGTCTTCCATTCTAGACAGTAAGGTGTCGGGGAAAGGCAAAAGGGGGCCGAAAAGTAATCTTAAAAAAACCCCGGATTTTCACCCCGGTTTATAAACCAAAACCCCTCCTCCGGGTTTTTTAAGGCATGGAGGTTTGCGTTGCTGCATCTTCTTAACTTTTTGGTAGTAGGGTGTCTTTTTTCCCCTTGTATAGTATGGTTTCTTGAGTAAACCAAAAGTTTTCCTGAGGACTCAGGAAAAGGGGTTTTGGGTTGATTTCTAGTGTAAACTATATTCCGAAAAATTTAGGTAAAGATGGAATTCCGGCACTCACCAAGTCCTTAAAAGTCCTTTTTTATTGCGGGGGAAAAACCCATGTGGAGGGACAAACACTGGAACACAGACTTTGCAGTCGACGGGGGGTTTCCGTTCAAAAGTTCCCCTTTGGCCCAGAGGGAAGTGTGTGGGAGGGAAAACGGCGTCGCCTGCTAAGCCCGTGAAACCAGTGTTTGTCCCCCCCCCAAGGGTTTTTTCCCAAATTTTTGGGATTTTAAGGGCATGGTGAGTGGTGATTCCCTTTTTTATCCCAGTTCGAGGATTGTGTTATCTGTTTTTTCACTAGCACACAGAGTCATTCATAAATAAAAAAGGTTAGTGGGTCACTGATTATGGGGGGGAATAGTGCGGGGCAGTGCCGGACTGTGTTATTCTAATTTCCAATATATTCCGCAAAGTTTGTCTAGTTGGGTGGGAAGCTAGCCTGCTCTCTAGATCTTTTAACCCCTTAAGGACCCAGTCAGTTTTGGGCCTTTTGACCACCCTATTTTTTTAAATCTGGCATTTTCCTTTATGTGAGAAAATTTTTTGACACTTTTACTTATCCATTGGGCAGAGATTCTTTTCTCGTGACACATTGTGCTTTAAGTTAGTAAGAAATTTTGGTCCTTTTTATTTGTGAAAAATAACAACATTTTGTGAAAATTTGGAAAAATTCATCATTTTGAAAGTCCCAGAATTTCTGCGTGCAAGACAGATAATTATTCACCACAAAATAGTTTATAACTAGCATCTACCATATGTCCACTATAGGTTGGCATCATTTTTTAAATGTCTTTTTTTTATGACATTAGAGGGCTTAGAAACTTTTCTCACATTTTCAAGAAAATTTGCAATATAAATTTTTTTAGGTTCCACTCCAGTTCTGACGTGGCTTTGAGGGGCCTGCATGTAAGATATCCAGATAAATCATTCCATCTAAGAAACTAGACCACTTAAAGTATTTAAAACATTGTTTAGGAAGTTTGTTAACCCTTTAGGTATTTCACAGAAATTAAAGCGAAGTGAAGGTGAAATTTCAAAATTTCACTTTATTTGCGGATTTTCAATATTTATCTATTATTCACTGGAATACTGTAAATGTGACCAGGTAAATGCAACTTAATATCAATTCCCGCAGGTCTGCCGTTTTTAGAGATATCCCATATGTGGCCCTAGTGCGCTATTGGCTCAACCCCAAACCTCAGAATAGGAGGAGCATCTACCGGACTCTGGGGTCTCATTTTCAATATGATTTTATTTAGGCGCCATTTCAGGTTTGTGGACGTCCTAAGGTGCTAAAACTTAATAAACACCCCTAAAAAGACCCCATATTGGAAACTAAACCCCTTAAGGAATATATCCAGGGGTGTAGTGAGTATGCCGACCCCACAAAGTGATTCACAAATTATTTTTAGCGTTAGGCTGTGAAAATTAAAAAAGAAAAATCTGCAAATTTAGCTGAAAATGTTTGATATTTACAAGGAATCGTGGAAAAAAAGCACCTAGAAATTCGTTACACAATTTCTTCCAAGTTCGGCAATACACTACATGTGGGTGTAAACTGCTGTTTGGGCACATGGCAGGGAGTATAAGGGAGGGAGCGCTATTTGGCTTTTGGAACGAAGATTTTGGTGGGTGCTATGTCGCATTTGTAAAGCCCTCAAAGAACCAGAACAGGTGAAACCTTCCAGAAGTCACACCATTTTAGATTCATCACCCCTCATGGATCTCATATAGGGGTGTATTGTGCATTTTGGGTGCACAGGTGTTCCATAGTTTTTTTCAGCATTGGGCCATGAAAATGGGGGGAAAAAATGCAGTTCTGTTATTGTTTTTTGGGTTTCAATTTTACAGTGTTCACTGTGCAGTTTTAATGAGTGGATATCTTTACTATGGGGGTCGGTACAATTACAATGATATACATTTTATATTGTTTTTTATGTTTTATTACTTATACACAATAGAAATAGGTCTATAAAAAATGCGTTTTTATGTTGTCCTATTCTGACAGCCATAACTTTTTTACTTTGCTGTGTGCAGAGCTGTGTAGGGCCTTGTGTTTTGCGGGGTGAATTGATGCTTTTATTGGTACGATTATGGGGTGCATGTGATGCTTTGTTCTCTGTTTATTCAGGTTTTTATGAGGCGTTTTGAACAAAATACAGCAATCCTGGTAGTGTTTTTTATTTTTATTTTTTATAGCGGTCACCGTGCGGTATAATGACATGCTAGCTTTACTCAGATGGTCGATACGATTACAGCGATACCCAATTTGTATTTTTTTATTTTTTACTGATTTTTTACAATAAAAACACTTTTATTCAAATAGGAAAACACGTTTTTGCATCGCCATAGTCTGAGAGCCATAACTTTTTTATTTTTCTGTGTACGGAGTTGTGTACGGCCTTGTTTTTTTGCGGGATGAGTTGACGTTTTTATTGGTATCATTTTGGGGGGAACAAGACTTTTTGATCAGTTTTAAATCCGTTTTTTGGAAGGCAGGGTGAAGAAAATACCTCAATCCTAGGAGTGTTTTTTATTTTTATTTTTAACAGCACTCACCATGCAGTATCCATGATAAGTTAGATTTACTCTGTGGGTCGATGCGATTATGGCGATATGCAATTCATAGAGTTTTTTTTATGTTGAAGCACTTTAAAAAAAAAAGTGCTTTTAGTGTGTAAAAGAATATTTATGCATGGCGTTCTTCTGAGAGCCATGATTTTTTATTTTTCCGTATACAGTGACCTGTAAGGACTTTTTTTTTGCGGAATGAACTGACGTTTTAATTGGCACAACATTGGCGCTTATAGGAGTTTTTGATCGCTTTTTATTCCATTTTATGTGCTGCGGGATGAACAAAAATCTTAATTCCGTGATTGTTTTATTTTTGTTTTTTTCACGGCGTTCACCGCACGGGTAAATTAACATGATGGATTTATAGGGCAAGTCGTTACGCATGTGGCAATACCAAATATGGGTACTTTATTTTTGATCTTTTTTGGGGCGATTGGCGTTTGTAAAGGGGAAAGGGACGGCATGCGTGTTTTTTATTTTATTTTTCGTGTTTGTGTTTTACTTATTTTTCACTTTTTTTACTTTTTCAAATTTTTTTTTACTTTTCCCCATAGGAGATTTGAATGAGTGATCTTTAGATCTCTCTCATTCAATAGGAATCACTACACAGCTTGTTGCTGTGTACTGATTCCTACGGCAACTGTCAGTCACGAAGCCGGGCCATGCCCACAGGGCACGGCCGGGCACCGTGACGTCACAGACAACCCGGAAGGCATTCTCTGCCTTCCGTGCTGTCTGTCAGCACACAGCAGCCACACGATCGTGCGCTGCTGTCGTCGACAGAGACGCAGGAGGAGATCGCTCCTCCTGCATCTCCCTTAGGCAATGTTCACATGGCTTATTTCAGAACGTATTTACGTCGGATTGCCGTAAATACCTTCCAAAATCAGGTGCAAATCAGTTTCAAATAAGTGCCACTAAGTGTGGCACTTATTTGGAACTGATTTCCCGACAGATTCACCATCCCCATTCATTATAGTTGGTGAATCCGTCCGGAAATAATTGACATGCACATTGTTTTTGCGGCCGGATTGCGGCCGCAATCCGCGGCCGCAATACGGAACGGAAATAAGTGTCGTCTGAACGACGACACGTATTTCCCATTAAAATCAATGTAAAACGGCCAGTTACTTGAGGCTGAGGCTGTAGAAGAAACGGAGGAGACGTCCGATGTGCAAGAGGAGCTGTGTACTACTCAGTGCACATACTGGACCCTTATTATCCTATTATATGTGTCTTAATACCCTCTATCTCCTTGCCTGATGTCACTTGATAAAGGCACTAGCCGAAACGTCGTGCTGTATACCGACATCAATGATTTCTTTTGCTACTAGCTATCATTTATGAAAAAATACTTGTTCAGAATGTTTTTCTGATACAAATGTAGCCTACCTATTTAGTACACTATTCTGCCCAGTGTCAATAAACTTTCATACTATTTGCATTATCTACTTGGTGTGCCGTGGTTTATAATTCTTCGATTTATGTAAATTTCCACGTGGAGCACCCAATTTTTCCCTATGACATTCTAATTACTGAAGTATGATGTATCTTCCTCTAGGTTGAATAATAGAATTTGTGACTGCAATGGGGCATTTATTAGAAAGAAGAATCTCCACGCCTGCCCGTTTCCCATCTTGTGGTGCAATATACACCTGTGAATAAAATCCACGGGCAAAAGAAAAGTCTCCATTACCGTCGAAGTGCGTTTCTTGAATAAATGCCACATTTGCTTTATGGGTTTTTAATTCTATGATTAATATGATTGACATTTGAATTGAGGTCTTTTACATTAATTGTGTGTTTTCAATGCTGTGTATGTATCTGACCTACACTGTCAACCTTGCTTTTTTCTTTGATGTGTATCTTTAGTATTTTATAATTTGTTATCACATTGCCACCTCCCCTACCCCCATCCCCTGTATGTGTATGGAGCCAATGCAGTTCACCTTGTCATCTGATTTCCTATTCTCCCCCATGTTGCTAATTAGCTGACTTGACCCTTCCAATTTCATGTTCACTTCTGAGTGTCTGATCAGGACTTCAGTCTGTATAAATCCATGTGTAGTGGTCGCCTGAGACATGGTCGCTGTGGCCTTGTTAAAAGTGTGGCCTTTCTAAGTGTGTATGAATTAAAACCAGAATTGAACAAGGATTGCAAAGGTAACAGCTATTCATATTCTTTTCCACTAATAGCTTGCTAACCTAGCTCACACCATGCTTTTCCTTTCCTGCATTATCTCAACCTCCATTTTCCAGATACTAATTGCCTATCCCCAAACCCCTTCGCTGAGCAATGAGTTCTATATCTCTCCATGCGTTCTTCCCTCTCATCTGTCTGCTGTCACAACCACTTCCCCACTGTTCATGCCTTCCGCATCAAACAGACCCAACCAAACTACTGTCTATCCTACTCCCACCTGCTCACTCTCCCTCTGCTCTTCCTGGCTGCTGGGGACATAAATCCTAGCCCAGGGCCTCCTCAGCACATTCCCACTATTCTCTCTGGCTTTCCTAACAGATCCACCCCTACAAACTCTGTTAACCCCTTCAATCTAAAATACATTCCATTGACCCCTGCTCCCTCTATCTCTCTCCCTGGAGCTCTCTGGAACCCACGGTCTGTATGTAACAAACTCTCCTACATACATGACCTATTCATCTCATGCAATTTACTTTTCCTTGGTCTGAAGGAAACCTGGCTGACACCCTCTGACACAGCCTCCCCTGCCGCGCTCTCCTTTGGCGGCCTCCAACTTACCCATACACCACACTCCGGAAACAGAAATGGCAGAGGTGTTGGCCTTCTCCTTTCTGACACCTGTTCCTTTCTCCCCATTCTACCTCCACCTTCCCTAACCCTACCCTCCTTTGAGATGCACTCTGTCTGCATCTACTCCCCCTCCAACCTCCAAGTGGCTGTTGTCTACCGCCCACCAGGCCCTGCCACCACCTTCCTTGACCACTTTGCTTCCTGGCTTCTCCACTTTCTTTCCACTGACATCCCCACTATTGTCATGGGAGATTTTAACATCCCAATTGATGCACCCCACTCTGCTGCCAACAAACTCCTTTCCCTCTGCTCTTCCTTCAACCTCTCACAATGGACCTCTGGAGCCACTCACAAAGACGGACACACACTGCACCTCATCTTCACCCGCCTCTGCCTCCTATCTGACATCTCAAACTCACCCCACCCCATATCTGACCACAACCTGCTTACTTTCTCCACCATCCACTCCACCTGCATATCCTGTCTCACATCTAGTACACCCCATAGAAACCTACAATGCCTAAACCCTCGCACTCTCTATGACTCTCTTGCATCTCTTTCTACCATATTCTAACTCGACGACCCACATGCAGCCACTGCTTTCTACAAAAACACAATCACCACCCCCCTCGACTCTGTCGCTCCTCTCACACACAACAGAACCCACAAAATCAACAAACAACCCTGGCACACAGACTCCACCAAACAGCTGAGGCGAACTTCCAGAATTGCCGAACGCCGCTGAAAGAAAACCCACTCCACCGATGACTTCACCTCAAATAAACAATCACTACATGCATTTAAGTCTGCACTCACCACTGCCAAACAGGATTACTTTACCACTGTCATATCCTCCCTGTCTCACAACCCCAGACAATTATTCAATACCTTCAACTCACTCCTCCGTCCCCCAGCACATCCTCCCCCATCTCTCCTATCAGCGGACGATTTTGCCACTAATTTCTTAAACAAGATCATCCTCATCAGAGCAAGCTTCACCCCACAGTCCCCACTACACACCTCTATCCCTCTACCGTCACCACCGCCCACCCCTAGCCTGACACCGTCCCCAGTGCGCACTACTCGAACCTGCTTTCCCACTGTTACTCACGATCACCTTTCCTCGATAGTGTCCAAATCCAACCTCACTACCTGTATTTCTGACCCACTGCCAATCTACCTCATCCCAGACCTCAGCACTGTTATCTTCCCAGCCCTCACCCACCTATTCAATCTATCATTAAGCTCTGGCATCTTCCCTTCCTCATTTAAACACGCCACCATCACACCCATCCTTAAGAAGCCGTCTCTCTACCCCTCCTCACTGTACAACTATAGCCCCATCTCACTGCTTCCTTTTGCATCCAAACTCCTTAAAGCACCATGTCTATCTTCAACTGTCCTCTCACCTCTCACCGAAATCTATCCTTGACCCACTCCAATCTGGCTTCTGACTCCACCACTCTACTGAAACCGCCCTAACCAAAGTCACCAATGAACTATTAACTGCTAAAGCCTCACACCACTACTCTGTGCTACTCTTAGACTTGTCCTCTGCCTTTTACACTGTTGACCATTCCCACCTGCTACAAATTCTCTCCTCCATCGGCATCACAGACTTGGCCCTCTCCTGGATCTCCTCATACCTCTCTGATCGGACATTCAGTGTCTCTCACTCTTGCACCACCTCCTTCTCTCGCTCTCTCTCTGTTGGTGTCCCCCAGGGGACAGTCCTGGGCCCACTACTCTTCTCTATCTACACTCTTGGCCTGGGTCAACTCATAGCTTCACACGGCTTTCAATACCACCTGTATGCGGACGACACCCAACTTTACATCTCCGGTCCTGATATTAACTCTCTTCTCTCCCGGATCCCAGACTGTCTATCGTCCATATCCTCCTTCTTCTCCTCCCGCCTCCTAAAACTAAATGTGGAGAAAACCGAATTCATCATCTTTCCACCGTCCCACTCCATCCCTCCACCTGATCTCTCTATCACTGTCAATGGCTCTACACTCTCACCAGCTCCGCAAGTCCACTGCCTTGGGATTATCTTTGACTCCTCTCTGTCTTTCAAACCACACATCCATATCCTCACCTCTGCCTCCCGCCTCCACCTAAAAAATATCTCACGCATCCGCCCATTTCTCAACTTTGACACTACAAAAATTTTAGTCCATGCCCTTGTTATCTACCGCCTAGACTACTATAACACCATTCTCTGTGGCCTCCCATCCAGCACTCTTGCTCCCCTTCAAACCATCCTCAACTCTGCTGCCCGTCTCATCCATCTCTCTCCTTGCTACTCCTCTGCCTCTCCCCTCTGTCAATCCCTACACTGGCTACCCATTGCCCAGCGAATCCATTTCAAGGTACCAACCATGACCTAAAAAACTCTCCATAACCTCTCCCCTCCATACATCTCTGCTCTAATCTCCAGATACCTCCCCTCTCGCAATCTACACTCCTCACAGGACCTTCTTCTCTGCTCTCCTCTTATCAGCTCTTAACAAAACTCTCCAAGACTTCTCCCGTGCTTCCCCCATTCTGTGGAACTTTTACCAGCTTCAAAAGCAACCTGAAAACCCATCTCTTCAGGATAGCTTATAAACTATAATAACCCCACCACCAATACACCGCCACACAAATATGTCTGTCCCACACCTTCTGTCTCCTCCCTCCTTCCTTGTAGATTGTAAGCCTTCACGGGCAGGTCCTCTTCCCCCTCTGTGTCAGTGGTTATTTATTGTCACCATTGCATTTGTTATGTATGTAACTCCCCTTGAATATACAGCGCCCTGGAATCAATGGCGCTCTAAAATAAATAATAATAATAATAATAATAATAATAATAATAATAAATTGACACTAATTCAACCATCATTATACCAACAAGCAGGAAGCATTGCATGTAGCTTTCACTTGGGAGCTATGAAATAACGTGAAGGGTTAATTTTCATAGCATTCACTGTGTGATATAAATTATGTTATCTTTATTCTGCAATCTGGTATGATTTCGGCAATACCAAATTATAGGAGTTTTTGTTATGTTTTAGGACTTTAAAAAATAATTATTTGTGCTGCAAAACCATTTTCTGCAACCCTAACTTTTTTCTTTTTCACCAATGGACCTGAGTGAGGGCTTGTTTTCTGTGGTAATGTAGTTTTTATTGGTATTGTTTTTGGATACATGCAACTTTTTCATCATATTTTATTCCAATTTTTGGGGGAGGTGAAACAACCAAACAATTTTACTGTTGCATATTTATTTTTATTTTAAAGTGTTTTCTTTACGGGATAAATAATGTTATATATTTTATTTGTAAAAATTATATAAATGGCAAAAGGGTGATATTTTATAATTTTTTATATTTTTTATTTTTAAAACTTGGCAGGGTGTAACAGAAATAGTAAGGCAACAGCCTTGAAAGCGTTCATTAGGCCCCCAGCTGTCATTACAACCATTTGGCAACCAGAGATCTCATTGCACGGAGTCCGATTGGTCTAAGGAATGATGCACCATTTTTCAGTTCCTTACATGCTACCATTGTGTTTATCATGTGGCCAGAGTCAGGCTGAAGTGCCTGAGGGCACACCTTACAGCTACTGTACATGACATCACAGGCTTCTTGCACTCTGCCTCTCTCTCTGCCTTTCTCCCTGAAAAGCTGACCCAATCCCAGCATTCACAGGGACCCATGTGGGGATTTTCCTGTGGGCCAGTCTGAGCCTGATCGCAGCATCTAAGAGGTTAAAGTGCTGGAATCTCTGATTCTGCTAGCGGCAGCTTCCAGCTGTAACCAAAAGCTGTTACCTGCTATGTATGGAGCAGTCTCAGTGAGTGAGCCTGCTCCATACTGCCTTTCCCAACATGTAGACAGAAGTGCACATTAATTATTGGTAAGCGGTTAAAGTGGGACTACTAAAATATATTTTAATCCATAACAGTCACTGAGTGGGTCACTCAGAGAGGCTGACATGGGACTGCTTCTTGACATCTCTTATAAGCAGTATTCAACTGGTGTACATGGGACTGCATGTTGTGGTTCAGATCTTTAATTATGTGGATAAAGCCAAATGTTTTATGCATATACACAAGCTAATGGGACAACTGTTGACCATAATTCCCCATAGGGAAGTAGTTCATTGAAATACTGTGATTATTTTTTCTTTAGCTATATCGTAATAGACCTCAAAGGGTGTATACTATGTATACCTTAGGAGCTGAGGATCCCTGTGATGTCACTGCCTGATTCCATCATTGCTCGCCTCTCTATACATCACTAGGGGCAGTCACATTTAGAATTCAGCCTATCATCGTTTTTGGGCCTGGGTCTGATTCTTTCCCTTTTAAAACTCTTTAAAACCCCTTTAAAGGCCCCGGGTTTTTTTTTTTACCGTTTGTTTTTCCCTCCCCCCTTCAAAAGCCATAACTTTTTATTTTTCCCCTACAAGACACTGGGGGGTTTTTTATTTTGCCGACAAGATTATTTTCTGATGTGTTATTCATATACTATAAAATTTTAACGGGGAACCGAAAAAAAATTCCAAGGGGGACAAATTGTAAAAAAAAATGTATTTTCGCCATGTTTCGGGTTTTGCTTTACGGCGTTAAATTTGGGAAAATAAATGTGTTATGGGTATTCTCGGTTTTACGCCCCGGCAATACCCAAACATTAGGGTTTCCTTTATGTTTTGTACCAAAAAAAAAATTCCAAACATTTCTTTTTTTTAAAATTTTCCCACGGCGCCTTTTTGGCGACCAATAACTTTCTTGTATAACACCTCGGACATCGTGGGGGGGGTTTTTTTGGGGGCGAAGTGTACTTTTTTTTTGCTAGCAGTTTGGTATGCTTGCGATTTTTTTTACATTTTTTTTCCCATTTTTGAGTGACGAAAAATGACCAAAAAAACGAAATTTTTGATGTTTGGAATTTTATTTCTTCTAGGGTTCGCGACAAAAAATGATGTTTTTTTTATAGATCGGACTTTTTCGGGACAGGGCGATCCCAAATAGTGTAACTTTTTTATTTTTTAATGTTTATTGAAAAAAATGGGGAAAGGGGGAAATTTGAATTTTAATATTTTTTTTTTGTAGCTTAAAACTTTATTTTATTTTTATTTTTTACTTAACATTACCCCCCCTATGGTGCTTGCCCAAATAGGGGGGGCGATTGTTAAATACAACCAATACATTGCATGGGAATGCATTAGGGTGTACAAAGATGGGGGTTTCCCATTCCCTGCCTGCGGACGGAAAGTGTGGAAAAACCGCCAGTTAAGGACGGGACCCTTCAAAAAGGCCCCCCACCACCAGCCATCATCGGGGTGCTGATGACCGCGCACCGATGGGCGTTCTTCAGCCCCGCGGCCTTTTTTGCCCGGTGTCTGGGGGTTAAACACGCCGCGGGGGGAGCCACCCACGGCGCTGTTACTGCCGGGTGTTAGGGGCAATTAGCGTAACACCCGGGAGCTGGGGGGGGGTCACGGAGCGATCCCCCTGCAAAGCCCCTTGCGGCCCTGGGACGTATCATACGCCCCGGGGCGATAAGGGTTAAAAGGGCATCACTAGTCTCCCTTTCCCCTTTTTTACTATTAGGGTGTCGTAATTGGAGGGAATCTTAAAGGGTTTTCCACTACAAAGATCATAAGATTTTGGGGGGGTAAAAAAATAGCGCTTTTGTAAAATTTGGGTTTTAAAATTTGGGTTTATTACCCAAAATCACTTGGTTTAGTAATCTTCTTTTCTGTGCATCGTTTTCTGTGATTTTCTAGTCGGCTGCCCCCCACGATTCCACCCTGGCAAGCCCCCTGCATGTGATTGCTGATTGATATTCATTCAGCTTTTGGGATCCGCCCCCCCCACGGAAAGCGCCGACACGCCCCCCTCTGTGATTGGCTGCCCGCCACCTGAGACACGCCTGCTGAGGGGGAGAGAAACACCCCTGACAGGGTACACACTCGAGAGGAGAGACAACCCCCGACAGGAGAGATACACCGTGAAAAGAGACACACCCCCTGGGAGAGACATGCCCGCTGAGGGAAGACTTGCCCCTGGATTTCAATTAAAAACTCATAGAATTTTCTGAAGAGCACGAAACTTCAAAAAAATAAAACCCCCGAACTCCTTTTCACCAGGAATTACAGCGAGGTGCTTAATCCCTCTCTTTGGGGATTAATACTATGTTTACGATTTTAAACGACAAAGTTGAAATCGGGACAGTTTTTTTTGTTAAACGAAATTTTTGATCATGCGAAATTTTTTGGTTAAAAAACGTGTCATCTTTAAGTCACGCCTTTTTTGGGCTTCCTGCATTTTGGCGGCCAGCAAATCAGCTTTCAGAAAAGGCAGGGTGAGATGTGGTGCGACATCATGATGGGATGTGTTTGGTCGATTGGCGGGGAAAATCAATGACCTCGTTTTACATAGAACGCCCTTCCCGTCATGATCAGTGTCTCTCAGCCTCTTTCATAAGGGGCGCTCTGCCCTGTGTCCCAACCAGCCAGCGAAAATTTTCTATTTCTCACAAGGGAAAACCCCTTACTATTAGCTGGATCCTTACAACTTTTGTAGATCAGAGATTGGAAGATTTTATGTAGTTAGGTGGGGAAATTTAAAGGGGCATCTACCACTGTAAAATCACATGGGGGGGGGGGGGGGGGGGCCCGCGCGAACACAGACAAGCTCCAAAAAAAAATACTGGATAAAGTTCACCAAGAGTTTGGTAGACATTGCACTGCAATACTTTTTTATTAACAGTTTTCTATTGAAATATTTCCCGGGTATTGGGCAGCCCGAAAATTTTTAGGTAAAACTTTTCTAGTAACTGCAGGGGCTTTTTTTTAGGTGCAAAACTCCCTTTTATTTTTTAAAATACATTTCAATAGGTGTTCTTTTTCAATTTTTCCCATTCCGTTTGTTTAATAGCCCCCCTTTCAGTTAAATTAAATCCACAATTTTGTATTTTACCCAAGGGTTGAAAGGTGCCCAAAAAAACCTTTTTCTATCCGAATACATTAAGATATGGTTTTGACTTTGGCGCACTACACTTTGTTCTTGAGGCACCCTTTCACTTAAATGTGAAACAGCAAAATTTTTATCCCCGGGGAATTTAAAATGCCAAAATACCTTTATATCCGAAAACATTTCGATACTGTTTTTTACTTTGGGGCAGGCCACTTTTTTGTTTTTTCTACTTTGCAAAATTAAATTTGTCAGCAATTTTGTACACCCCCAAAGGAAATTGAAGGTGCCAAAAAAAACCTTTTTTATCCAAAACATTACTGATCTGTTTTTTGCACTTTTGCCCAGTCCAGTTTGTTATAAAAACCACCTTGCATTTAAATTAAATCCAGCAATTGTTTAGTTACAAAAGGTGAATTATAGGTCCAAAAAATCCCTTTTATTATCCCGAATACATTACAGATACGTGTTTTTTTCACTTGGCGCACTACGCTTTTTTTCATTGGGGCCCCCTTGCACTTAAAATGTAAAATCAGCAATTTTGTAGTCACAAGGTGAATTGAAAGGTGCCAAAAATCCTTTTATTATCCGAAAACATTCAATACGTGTTTTTTGCACTTTCCCCACCCAATTTGTTGATGGCCCACCTTGCAGTTAAATTTGAACCCACAATTGTGTAGTTCCCACGGTAAATTTGGGTGGTGCCAAAAATTACCTTTTACATTCAAATACTTACAAAGGGGTTTTTTTCATTTTTGCGCACAAGCTTTGTTATTGAGGCCCTTGCATAAAATGGAAACAGCAATTTTGAGTCACCACGGGTAAATTGATAGGTGCCAAAAAATACCTTTTTTTATCCCGTATAATTTCAGACAGGTGTTTTTTTTCATTTTGGTTTTTTTGCTGTGACATGCACTATACTCAGGTCCATTAAAAAAAAAGTTTTTTATAACAAAACATTTTTTCTTCAAATTGTCCAAAGTGGCTCAAGGGGTCTGTTTTAAATTTTTTGGGGGGCATTTTGTTTGACATGCAGCTAGACTAAGGTCTTTGAAAAATGTTGTTTCTAACAACTTTTTCTTCACAATTTTCAAAAGGGGGTCAAGGGGGGGGTGCTGTCAGAAACAGGAATAGGTAGGACACTTTAATGGACACATATTGCAAAATGACTTTTTTTGCAAGATTTTTAACATAGCTATCAATCCCTGTATTGAGACAACCCATTTAATACAATTAAAAAAAGAGAAACAAAGACAGGGTGGGATTCCATCCTATTTTAAAAATGTGTTTTCAAGAATTAAACTACTAAAAAACTTGCTGTACAAAATAGCTGGTAAAAAAATTCCTCTGAATTGTACAAGGGAGGTACAGGAAAACTTGACCAATGTTGGTTATTCAGAGGACATGGAGTATGGAGCACGGACAGAGAACAAAGTACAGAGACAATTTCCTCCAGCACGTTGAGTAAAATGAGAAAAAGAATGCCAAGAAAAAGGGCACCATGCTGTGGCCCAGGACAGGTATAGCCAATGTCCAGTGAAACTAAAATTGTGGTTCAAAGACTCCTTTCACGGCACTTTTTTATCTGTGGGTCAGACAGGTTTAATGGTCATACTGCGGTCCAGGACAGGTATAGTAAATTGTCCAGTGAAAACTAAAATGTTGTTTGAAAGAATCCTTTTTCCGGCACTAATCTGGGTCATGCAGGTTTGGGGCTCATGCTTGGCCCAGGAACAGGTATAGTCAATGTCCAGTGAAACAAAAAATGGGGTTAAAAGACTCCTTTTTCCGGCACTTTTTAATTTGGGGTCATACAGGTTTGGGGCTCAGCTGTGGCCCAGGACAGGTATGGTCAAGTCCAGTGAAACTAAAATGGTGGGTTGAAAGACTCCTTTTTCCGGCATTTTTTAAATGTGGGGTCATGCAGGTTTGGGGCTCATGCTGCGTTCCAGGACGGGGATATTCAATGTCCATTCAAGTAAAATGATGGTTCAAATCATACTGCCTTCTGGCACTTTTTAATTTGTGGTCTGCAGGTTTAAGGGTCATGCTGTGGTTAAGACAGGGATAGTGAATGGGGGTGTGAGTTTTTTTTCGTGGCTTTAAACTAAGTGTGTTGCCAAAGTGTAGCCGTATCCATTGACTGTGGTGGATGTTATTCAGTTTCTCCAGCCCTGTTTGGGTGTAGAATGAGGTGTTATTGTCTCCCATAGATTTTATGGTCATCGATCATAATCTACCATCGACCATCGAATATCTTGTCGATGATGGTCGACTATCGACCATCGACCGATGCCGATGGCCAACGTAATCGCTCAACACTAATTAATACTATGGATCTATGAACTTGCCACAGTTACTTTAATGTCTCAGGAATATAGCTCCTTTTTGTGTACAGCTACATAGTGTGATATGTGTTTTAGATAAAAGTTATGTTTCAAATCTGTATTTTTTCCTTTCTGTGATAAATGATATTTGAACTATGTGGTTTCTGTTTGTGGATTTGGTGAGATTCTATGGTAACCTACTGATAAAAAAAAGTATATTTTACCTGTAACATATTTGACACCTTTTACATTAAGTATCACATATGTAATAAGAAACCTTTTGCACCACCTCATTTATGTTAGATGACTTAGCGGTGCACGGGAGCAGTCTCATAGAACAGGGCATGGTTTCCAATGCGAAACCATGCTCTGAAATTTAGGTGGTGTGACGGTGTGCGAAAGTTTACCGTGTCTAAATATTGGACAGTCTTAGTTAATTTGTCACATTTTGTATGAAATACTCTCAGATGTTATTGCGAGGGACTAGTGTTGAGCGATTTTTATCGACAAAGTTGAAATCGGCAAGGTTTTTATGGTGATCGAAATTTCCAGATCATGCGATAATTAAGGTTAAAATCTGAGCACCCATCTATTAAGATCGCGCCTTTTTCGTCGCTTCCTGTAATTTTGGCGGCCAACAAATGAGATTACAGAATAGAGCAGGGTGAGATGTGTGTGCGACGTCATGACTGGGATGTGTATGGTTGCGATTGGCTGGAAAAATCACATGACCTCGTTTTACATAGAACAGCGTTCCGTTTCAGCCTCATGTCTCTCAGCGTCTCATAGGGATAGGACCTGCGCTCTGCCTTGTGGCCAAACAGCTCAGCGAAATTATCTATTTCTGCACAGAGAAACCTCTACTATTAGCTGTGATCCCTCCAATTTAGTTAGATTAGAGATTTGAAGATTTTATGTAGTTAGCTAGAGAATTTTAAAGCAGCATCTACCGCTGTAAATTCACGGCGGTGGGAGCAGGGGGGAGGGGGCCCCCGCGGGCGAACACAGACAAGCTCTATCTATAAAGAACACGGATAAAGTTCACCAAGACTTAGTGTAGACATTGTAGTGGAAGATCTTTATTATAAACAGTTTGCTATTGAAATATTTCCTGGATATTGGGCAGCCTGAACTTATATTGGATACACATCATTTCTAGTAACTGCAGGTCTCTTTGTTAGCTGCAAAACTCCACTTTTATTATCAGTATACATTTCAGATAGGTGTTCATTTTCAATTTTACCCATTACACCTGTGACTGTTAATATACCACCCTTGCAGTTAAATTACAATAAAATCAATCTTGTAGTCAGCACAGGTTGTTTGTTGCCAAAAATACCGTGTATCGTACGAAAACATTTAGAGTTACGTGTTTTTTTTACTTTTGCGCACCCAGATTGTCATTGACGCAGCATCCCCGTAAATCTAAAAACAGCAATTCTATATTCACCACAGGTGAACTGAAAGGTGCAAAAAATACCGTTTATTATACCAAAACATAACGGTTACGTGTTTTTTGACTTTTTCCACCCAGCATTGTTCATTGACGCAGCATCTACGGGAAATCTTAAAAACAGCAATTCTATATTCACCACAGGTGAATTGAAAGGTGCAAAAAAATACCCTTTATTATACAAAAACATAACAGTTACGTGTTTTTTGACTTTTTGCACACCCAGCATTGTTCATTGACGCAGCATCCATGTAAATTTTTAAAACAGCAATTCTATAGTCACCACAGGTGAATTGAAAGGTGCAAAAATACCGTGTATTATACGAAAACATAACAATACGTGTTTTTTGACTTTTGGCACCCAGCTTTGTTCATTGACGCAGCTTCCACGTAAATCTTAAAACAGCAATTCTATATCACCACAGGTGAATTGAAAGGTGCAAAAAATACTGTGTATTTACCCAAAACATAACAGATACGTGTTTTTTGACTTTTTCGCACCCAGCTTTGTTCATTGACGCAGCTTCCACGTAAATCTTAAAACAGCAATTCTATAGTCACCACAGGGGAAATGAAAAGGGGCAAAAAATACCGTGTTTATAAAGAAAACATAACAGATACGTGTTTTTTTACTTTTGCACACCCAGTTTTGTTCATTGACGCAACATCCACGTAAATCTTAAAAAAGCAATTCTATAGTCACCACAGGTGAATTGAAAGGTGCAAAAAAATACCGTGTATTATACGAAAACATAAAAGATAGTGTTTTTTGACTTTTGCGCACCCAGCTTTGTTTCATTGACGCAGCATCCCCCGTAAATCTTAAAAAAGAAATTCTATAGTCACCACAGGTGAATTTAAAGGTGCAAAAAAAAAACCGTGTATTTACGAAAAAAATAACAGATACAGACTCCTTTTCCCGGCACTTTTTAATCTGGGGGTCAGACAGGTTTAATGGTCATACTGCGTCCAGGACAGGTATAGTCAATGTTCAGTGAAATAAAAATGGGGTTGAAAGACTCCTTTTTGCGGCACTTTTTAATCTGGGGGTCATGCAGGTTTGGGCTCATGCTGCGTCCAGGACAGGGATTATTCAATGTCCAGTTCAAGTAACATGTTTGGGTTCAAATCATACTGCCTTCTGGCACTTTTTAATTTGTGGGTGATGCAGGTTTAAGGGTCAGGCTGTGGTACAAAGCAGGATAGTGAATGGTCTGTGACTTTTTTTCTGTGACTTTTATAACCTAAGTGTGTTGCCTAAGTATGTAGCACGTATCCATTTGACTGTTGTGGATGTTAATTTCAGCTTCTCCAGCCTTGTTTGGGTTGTAATAATGAAGGTGTTGTTGCTCTCCCATAGACTTTAATGGTAATCGCTCATAATCGATGCTCACTATCGAAAAACCTTATCGATAGCGGCCGACTATCGCTCGATCTCGATAGCCAACGCAATCGCTCAACACTACTAGGGACTCTAGGCATAATTTCTACTGTATATACATGCATAACATCCTGGTCTGTCCTGTAACCTGCTATAACTATTTTAGTTCTTTATTGTGTTAGACCTATTGTTTCAACTTTTAAGCTGTTTTGTCTGGGAAATTCTTGGGTGACCTATAGGAAGTTTTATTCTGAAGTGGAAACAATATCCAGGACACAGACATAAAAAGCAGGATACAAATGATAAATGACCCTTTGAATTTTAACAAGTGGTCTGTAGCATCACTATACTACCTATTGTATTCATTTCACACTTGTTTAAAAAAAAATATATCATTTATATCATCTATATATTATAGCATTAATTATTTGCATTTCTGAATATTCCTATTTAACTGATTAATTCTGCATTGTAAGAGGGTACTCAGCCTTCTCTGTTTAGCCTTGGGCTGCTTTTCAGGGAGAAAGGCAGAGAGAGAGAGCCACAGAACGCAAGAGTCATGTGCAGTTATGTACAGTAGCTGTAGACTGGGCCCCAAGAATTCATTACACTTGTGGGCTCCAAGAAGCTCAATCTGACACTGGGAATGGCACCTGGAATTCTAATAAAGGCCTTCATGGCAGCCATGTTACTACAACACTCCCGTTGTGCCATCTTACAAAGACTGAAAAAATATTCAAAGCTAAAATTTTGTTCACTTTGCCTCATAAAAAAAAAATTGGGAAGGGGAAAAAGTGTTTCAAAATTTGGGCCTGGTTTTAAAAATTTGTAAAATGCAAATTTATACTTCGGGGTCTATATATAAAAAAATAAAAGTTTTGGGGGGGGACTTGTATAAATTTTTTTGGCGCTGTTTAGACCAGTTCTAAACCCCTTTTAAAGGTAGTTTTAGATGTGCCAAAATGTATAAATTTGTTCTTCTGTTTTTCTTACATACGGGGCGCAGTTAGTCCCAAATATGAAAAATTTCAGGCCCAGGCAGACCCCCTTTAAAATTTGGGTTTGGCGGTTCTAATGTTCTGCCCCAAATTTTTGGTGTAAAAGAATAAAAAAATGTGTCCCCTTTTACTAATGTGGGGTTACACGCTAAAAAAGGCCAAAACTTTGCCCGCGCAAAAAAGTGTTTTTGGCATGGTCGGGGGGGGCACTTTGGCCCCAAAAATTTTGGAGTACCCCGTTAAAACTTCTTTTAAAAGGGGGGTTTTTACTACGTTTTTTTTGAACCCGAATTTCTGGCGCACCCCCTTTCTACTTGTCGCCCATTGCTCCCCCCCAAAAAAAGGGGGATTTGGCAATGCAAATTTGAAAAAAAATTTTTTTTTAAAAATTATTTAAAACCCAAAAAAAGTCTTTTAAAAATTTTGGAAATCGCCAAAACCAAAACTCTTCGGGTAAAATTAAAGTTTAACATGGGGAATTTATACTGCATCATTAGGTCCATCAAAATTACCCACACCCCAAAAACTGGCAGTATTGCATTTTTTTTTATACCCCTCCCCCCCAAAAAAAGGTTTTTGGTTTCCCCGGTTTTTATAATTTGGAAAGGAAAGGGGGTTTCCTTTTTAAATGTACTGGGGGGTTTTTCCCCAAAAGCAATCCTATGGGACTTGTAAAAAGTGGAAAACTAAAAAAGTCATGGCTCTTACACGCAGTGTAAATAAAAATTCCTCAGTGGGGATAACATTTGGAAAGTTGTTTTTACTCATTTTTAATGGTGTTACAGAAACAGCCAAATAATCATATATATCTTAAAATATACAGTATAAACTCTTGCTGCACAAGGCTGCCACAATGGGGAGCACTGTAAGGGCCAACTCTTAAAGACTCCTCAAATTCGACTGTTATGTAACATTGCTGTTGTATCGATACTGGATATAGCTATGGACAAATTGACTATCACCGTCCTCCACTCAGATTCTGCCCAATTATGTGAGTTTGTGGCTATATTAAAGGGGTTTTGCCACCATGTAAAGTCGACGTGGGATGCTTAGAAATCATAAGTTTGGCACTTTCCTAATTGCATGTCATTAAAAAAAATGTAAGGTGCCACAGCTGCAGCCTTCATTACCTTATCATTGTGTACAGCTGGTTGTCATTGGAGCCGACCTGTTCTAAGTCTCCTGCCTGTCTGGCCATGCTTGCGTGGTTCATTACTCTTCCTCTGAACCCCCCTCGGGAACGAGCACGTCCTGACACACGGCATGACATGTACAGTAGCTCCCCTTCCCGGCCAATTCCCCCCTCCTTCCTGCTCGCACAGAATCTTCACGGACTGTGCTTGGGGGATGTGCTGGCTGGTCTCCAGATTCTTAGCCACGCTCCCTTACTCCATGTCTACGCTTTTCTATGTTCTAGTTCTTTGCTCCGTTCCCTTACTCCTTGTCTTCTACGTTTCTCTACATTCTGGGTCTTTGTCCCGCTCCCTGCCTCCCTGCTTTTAGTTGTCTAGCTCTCAGATGCCGGCAGGAGCGCGCACGACTCTAAGTGCCGTCTGGAGGGTGCTTTTTTTTAAACTACCCAAGCAGAGAACGCCCTGATCTCAAGACCCAGGGGAAGAGCGTCAGCGTGTGAGGTAGGGAACAGCCATCTTGGCAAAACCCCTTTAAATATTGTTTTCACTAAAATGTGGAATTACCATGTGATATAATTAGAGATGGGCGAATTTCTCAAAAATTCGATTCGTTGACTTTGCCGAATTTTCCGACAAAATTAGTTTCTGTCCGAATTACTTCGGGACGAATCACGTTAAAAAACAGCTATTTCCAGGCTGCAGAGAGCCTGCAGGGTGCTGTAGAACATTGTGCCATGCTTAAATATGCAGAGGGAGCTTGGTTTGGTCTTCATACAATGTTGTGTTTTAGTATGACACGCACATGACTGCCGCCGCTCTCTGCTTCACTATAAAAGTCCCTGGGCACTTAAGAGGGCAAAGCTGACCAAAAAACTGAAGGGGGAATGTAGCCTGATAAAGTCATGGCAGCGACAGCTGGAAAAAAACAAGCTGAGGGCTCAGGTGGCAACATCAGTGACAGAGTGTGGAGGTGACGGCGGCAGCCACAGCAGCATGAGGTCAGACAGTGGCACAATGACATTCTGGAGGTGGTAAAAACAGAAGTAGGCCACAGAGTGGCACAGTGACACAGTGTGTAGGTTACGGCAGCAGCATGAGGTCAGACAGTGGCACAATGACATTCTGGAGGTGGCAAAAACAGGAGTAGGCCACAGAGTGGCACAATGACACAGTGTGTAGGTTATGGCAGCAGCCACAGCAGCAGCATGAGGTCAAACAGTGGCACAATGACATTCTGGAGGTGGCAAAAACAGGAGTAGGCCACAGAGTGGCACAATGACACAGTGTGGAGGTTACGGCGGCAGCAGCCACAGCAGCAGCATGAACTCAGACAGTGGCACATTGACATTCTGGAAGTGGCAAAAACAGGAGTAGGCCACAGAGTGGCACAATGACACAGTGTGGAGGGTACGGCAGCAGCCACAGCATAAGGTCAGACAGTGATACAATGACACACTGTGTAGGTCACAGCAGCAGCCACAGCAGCAGCATGAGGTCAGTCAGTGGCACAATGACATTCTGGAGGTGGCAAAACAGTAGTAGGCCACAGAGTGGCACAATGACAGAGAGTCAAAGTGACGGCCGCAACAGCATGAGGTCAGAGAGTGGCACAATGAAATTCTGGAGGTGTCAAAAACAGGAGTAGGCCACAGAGTGGCACAATGACAGAGAGTGAAAGTGACGGCAGCAACAGCATGAGGTAAGAGAGTGTCACAATGACAGGGTGTGGAGGTGACCGCAGCAGCAGCAACAGCAGCCACAGCATGAGGTCAGAGAGTGGCACAATGACACAGTGTGGATGTCACGGCACCAGCAACAGCAGCAGCAGCATGAGATCATAGAGTGGCACAATGACAGAGTGTGGAGGTGGGTGGCAATACCAGACCGGGGTAAAGATGATGGTAGGCTGATGGAGAAACTGGCAGCAGATGTGTTGCATCAGGCGGGTGGCAGCATCAGAATAGTGGCTGAGGTAGGTAGTTTGAACCCAGACTCCTTTCTCACAGTTTGGGTGAGGCGTCATGGCTGATGTAGTCTGACGCCTAAGGCATTGGTGTGTGGAAATCCTGGCCGATCCACGCCTGATTCATCTTGACAAAGGTCAGTGGTTCCACATTTCCCGTGGACAAGCGGGTTCTCCTTTGGGTAACAATGGCCCCAGCTGCACTGAACACCCGCTCTGAGGCAACACTACTGGCCGGGCAGGACAGCTTCTCCACTGCAAACTCGGCAAGTTGCGGCCACACATCCAGGTTGGCTGTCCAGTAGTCCAGCGGATCTTCTAACTGGGGTGGCAGAGTGCTGTCCAAGTAGGCCACCACCTGTTGGTTCAGGGTCTGCTCCAGGTCCTGCTGCTGCTGCTGGCAACTGCCCTCCTCACTAGGTGGGTGAAGGAAGCTGCTCATCAGTGACTCCAGACTTAGGTTGCTGCTGATGGAGCTGGTACTGCTCCTAACCCCCACCTTCCCCCAGCAGCCGCGGCAGTAGTACGTGAACGCTGAAGAACCCCCCGGTCAGATCTGTCAGAGGAGGGACGATGCTGCACATAGGCAGTGGCCAACTGACTACGGAGGATTTCCCTATAGTATTTGAGTTTGTCCCTCTCAATAGCTGGGAAAAAGGCTCCCATTTTGGACCGATAGCGAGGGTCAATAGGGTGGAGAGCCAGAAGTCACCCCTCTGCCGGATGCTGACTATTCGACTGTCACTAGCCAGGCAAATCAGCATGCTGCGGGCCATCTGCACAAGTGATTCTGAGGGGCTCCCTGCTTCCATCTCCACTGTATACTGCCGCGGTGCTTGCGGGTCATCTGCCTCGTCTTCCTCATCTCCATCTACCTCCTCCAGCTGCTCCTGCTTCTCCTCTCTTGTCACCTGGGTAGAAAATCCAGTCATTTCACCAGACAATGCTTCTGCTCCAATGTCCTCCTCCTCCTCCATTTCAGTCCACCCCAGACTCATGTGGCCACGAGATGTAGTTGCCACGTCTCCAGTCCCCTGCCCAGACAGATTTTTCAGCATCTGTTCCAGGACATAAAGCAGTGGAATGACGTTATTCATCCCGTAGTCCTGGCAACTGACAAATAACGTCGCCTCCTCGAATGGCCTCAACAAACGGCAGGTGTCACGCATGAGCTGCCACTGGTTGACATCAAAGTTACACGGGGGAGTACTCCTGTCCGCCTAATCATAAAAAAAATCGTTAATGGCCTTTCTCTGTTCAACAGCCCGGTCCAACATGTGCGGGCGGGAATTCCAACGGGGGGAAACATTGCATATCAGAGTGTGTTGGGGGAGGCCGTTCTGCTGCTGCAACTCGAGGGGGGTTTCCGACTTTGTAGGAATGGATGAAGTGCATGCACAGTTTCCGGCCATTTTCAGAATCTTCTAAAGATCTTTTGGAAGACTTAAAGGAACCTTTTCACAACAAATTAAACACGTCGCCATGCAGGGCGCATGGACCATCCCTCCTCGGTGCAGCGCGGACACCATGTTCCTCCCATTGTCGGTCACCAGGGTTCCGATTTGAAGTTGGCTGGAGAAAGCCACACATCATTTCTTGCTGCATGACGCGGAGCAGTTCCTCCCCTGTGTGACTTCGTTCGCCGAGGCAAGCCAGGTGTAGAACTTTGTGACACCGTTGGGGCCCTACACATTTTGGTATGATGGAGCAGTACTTGTGGAGGCGAGTTTGGTGGGGTTTGGTGGAGGAGGAGGAGCGGAAAAATTGGGCGCAGGAGCCAAAGTTTGACAACATGGAGGAGAAAGCGCCGTCCTCCTGTCCAAGTTTTTGGGTTTGCCTGGGCAGGAAGCACATTCACCCAGTGGGCCGTAAAGGACATGTACTGGCCCTGACCGAGTTTACAGCTCCAGACGTCCGCGCTGCCATGCACCTTGGAACAAACCGAAAAGCTCAAGGACTGGCCCACTTCTGTTCTACATATTTTTTAAGTGCTGGTACTGCCTTTTGGAAAATAAATTACGACTTGGAACTCTCCATCTCGGCTCGGCAAAAGCCATAAGTTCTCTGAAACGGTGGGGAAAAGTCCACCATTTGGAAAGGGAGGGACTGCAGTACCAAAAACTTGGACAGAAGCACTCCTCAACTTCTGCACCTTAGGAGGGGTTGGACCATACTGTTGTCTCTTTGCAATCGCCTCGCTGAACGACTGCTGGCGCCATGGGGGTAGCGAGGGCAGGAGCATAGGGCCCGGGGAATGATGGCAAAGAGAAACAGCTCCCTTCTGCAGGGGTGGTGAACCCTTAACTGGCTGCAATGGCATGCGTCCCCACGGGCGCTGCTGTTGCTGCGGCGGCAGGATGGACCACCACATCTGAGCCACGTTTCTCCCAAGCCACCGGATGGTTGACGCTGCAAGTGTTGACGCGGGGCCGTGGTCCCAAACGTTAGCTCCCGGGCCACGCTTCACTTTCTGCCTACAGATTCTACATATACCCATATTCGGCTCTTCCGGTGTCTTAGCAAAGAACTGCCACACCGCTGAGTATCTGATTTTAGTGCCAATGCTCCGCACTGAGTGACTACTACCACCGCTGCCTCGCTGAGCCCCTGTGCCGCTACTTTCTTGGACCTGCGAAGCGGGTTTTTTACCCCGTGGCCGCTTGGCTCCCGACCTCACACTGCTGCTATCCTGCTGACTCACGGCCACACAACCCACTTGCTGGCTGCGCCGCTGCCTGACACGCAAGCTGACGCCCTCTTCTCCTGACGATGATGAAGCCCTTGCTTCCCCCAGCTCCCAAGTGCGGTCGGCTACATAATCATCAATTTGTGTTTCATCGTCTCTGCTGTCCTCACCGGTCTTGGTATGCAGAGGCTGACCCCTCACAACATGAACCCCCATGCCACTCTCCACATCTATACTTTGCCGCCTACTGCAAGAAGCAGGGGATATTGGCCCCATTTCTTCGCTGCCAAGTAGCTGCTGACTGCCCTCCTCAAATTGTTCATCCTCGCTATATAGTGGCGCTGAGCCCAGACCACATAGTAGACCCTCTGGCTAGAAAACCACATGGGCCCATAGGGGGTTGAGGACAGGTGAGGGCCGCTGACCCGCTCCCGGGCCATGCCAACAAAGGGGTTTTGTGTCTGACGTTCCCCCCAACTCTTGGCTGGGGTTTGTCAGATGTCATCTGGGAGGAAGTGGATGACCTACTCAACCAATCAAGAACCCTTTGGGGTTGCTGGTCAGCACACGGCCGCTAGATGACAGCGGCAGTTGGGGCCTCACCAAGTGACCTTGCTGCAACACCCCTTGCTTGCTCGACCTGGGGCCGGAATGTTTGTGCCTCTGCCACCCCGCAGGAAAAGCCTGCCACCTCTCTGTCTGACATACTGTTTGTTCTAAAATGTAACACTGTTTGATGAAGATATCTGCATATGATAAATACACACCCTGTATTTGACTCCAAATGAACCCAGTAACAAGCTTTGGGGACCCTTGATATAAATTTCGCTCCACAAATGGCCAGGGAAAAATTACTTGTATGTGCCGTTTAAAAACCCGTGTATTTTACTGAATATAAAGGTACAAACAGGCTTAATTAACCCTTTGGATATGAATTATGCTACAGGCAAAATTTTTTTTTTGGCGGGGAAAAAAGAACGTTTCTTTTCTAAGTACAACTGCAGAAAAATACTTAGTTAACCCTTGGATGTAAATTACGCAAAAGAATGTCTGACAAAAAAATTTCCACTTTTTGTAGCAGTTTAAAATGGCGTGTATTTTACGGTTACACAACAACAAAAAACTTGTAATTAATTAACCTTCGGTATGAAATTTTGCTACAGGTAAAATGTATTTTTGGTGGTGAAAAAAAAAGTTTCCCTTTTAGTGACCACAACAGCAGAACAACGCTTAATTAACCCCTGGATGTAAATTGCGCAAAATAGCCAAAAATGAAGTGCTATTTGGATTGTAAAAACGCTGTTTCTTTAAATGAATACAACAGGAAACAGGCTTAGATAACCCTGGATATTCAATGTGCGTGAGCAGATAGCATTAACATGTATATGCAGCTGCATTGGACGCACACTGGACTTCAGTTCCAAAAAAATCAGAATTAGAACGTAAGAGAAGCAGTCTCTGAGACAAACTGTGACACCCCCCAAAATCGCTCTATAAAAAATAGTTCTTAAATAAAAAATATCATTAAACAGCTGTGGCACACCTCCCTACTCAGTACAGTGAGAGGTAGAGCTCCCACGTCGCGCCCGGACTTTTATAGTTGGAGACGTCACAGAATTCCCCGGTCTCTGATTGGCTTCATCTCTGCACATGTCATGTAGGCTATGCCCTTATTCCTCCCAGAGTTCTTTGCCCCATGTAACGCCATGTGCTCGCAGCCATTTTATCAATCAAAAGCACACTTCGTTCATGCGAAGTACCCCAAACTTCGACTTCGTTCAGAACCGAAGTTTTCCTGAAATTCTAAACGAATTCCATTTCGTTAGAATCAATTCGCCCATCGATAGATATGATTAAATCACTTGTTACACACAGAAGCCTTAAAGGGGTTGTCTCACTACAAAGATCATAGTTTAAAATGAGGGGAACCTTCATTTTGAGGGGAAATGTAAGCATGTCCATCTTTGGTTACCATTAGCAAAGTGCTATGGTTTATGAGAACGGGATTCTTTATGTGTGCTTAAGCCCAGGTCGGGTTACATCCAGCTAATGTGTTACTGGCTGTCGGCAGAGCAGCATGTTCCACCCAGGTCACGGACGGGAACATGCACAGTACGTATGTGGATGCAAAGCAGTACACCAGTCGCAGTCGGGAGCATTGATGTTGAAGCAACATAGTGCAGGGATGAGAAAGATAGCAAACGGAGAGAATACAGATGTACTGTGATGTCCCATGTTAAACACTTTTGTGACACATATGTGCAGTCCCACGTAAATCCCTAATGTAACACAGATGGGCAGTCCCACGTAAATTAGACAGAGTACACAGCTGTACTGTGCAGTCCAACATAAAACACTTGTGACACAGATGTGCAGTCCCACGTAAATCCATTTTGTGACACATGTGCAATCCCACGTAAATCACAGGCAGAACACAGCTGTGTGGCGCAGTCCCAAGTAGATCCCTTGTGACTCAGATACGCAGTCCCACCTAAATCACAAACCGAGAGAGAACACAGCCGTAATGTCCAGTCCCACGTAAAACACTTTTGAGAAACCGATGCGCAGTCCCACTTAAACCCCTTTTGTGACACAAATGATCAGTCCCATGTAAATCAGATAGAGAACAGAGCTGTACTGTGCAGTCCCACGTAATTCCATTTTTTTGTGACACAGATATGCAGTCCCGCATAAATCAAAGAACACAGCTGTACTGTGCAGTCCCATGTAAATCACTTTTGTACAAGATGTGCAGCCCCACATAAATCACAGAGAACACAGCTGTACTGTGCAGTCCCACGTAAAAAAACACATATGTACAGTTCCATGTAAAACACTTTTGTGACACAAATGAGCAGTCCCACGCAAATCACAGGCAGAGAACACAGTAAGTATTGATTACTTACTATAGCATTGGTTGATAATATTGTTTATTTTGCACTAATATAATAAAAAATAATTCAAATTTGAAGCTTAAGAAGCATATTAAATGTTTTGTTTTAGCCTATGATATTTTTGCTGACTGTATGAAAGTGTTGTGGCAGTATTAACTGAATGGCCTTGCAATAGTAGGGCAAGGGTCTTTGTATGGATCAGCTCACTGGAGAGGATGGAGCAGCTAGAAATATGCAGTCACACAGTCTGTTGCAATGCTGATTTCAGAGGATATATACACTTCCAACAAGCATGGCAGCTCTCAGTAGGAGGAACAAGAATGGAACATAATAGTTGTGATATCAGTTCTAATGGAGCTTTTTTATATTCTAGTCTGTCTCTGGACCCCTGCATCAAGGGCTCTCAATGCATATAGTCTTTGCTGTTGCACCATTAGTCTTATTTTAGTTGACTCCAGCACCTCACCCATTCTCATACATTTCTCTAGCCTGTCTATCCTCTCTGGTTTCTACACTGCCCTACTTACCTACCTTTCCCACAGAGGCTGCCCATATCTGTGCCACTGGTGGTCAGGCTTGGACTGACTCACAGGGGAACAGGGGCACCCCAGTGGTCTTTTGACCATGGCAGACTTGAAGTTTCTTTTAAACTGCATATACATCCTTGAAAGAGGCAGAAAGACAGAGAGAAAGAGGCAAAAAGGTAAGAGGCAGAATATGAGGCACGTACAGTAGCTGCAGTGTGGGCTCTCAGAATCAACTCTCCTGGTGGCCTCAAAGAATCAAGTGCACTCCAGTCCGACACTGTTGGTGGGTGTCATGTGACACCACTTTATCCACAGCCCACTTGCAGTATTCACAGGTTCAGAGTCAATTTCCTCTTTTTCTTATGGACCAGCACAACACCAGAACCTGTAATTTTTTAGCTACAGCTTATTCATTTTTTTTCACTCCTGGCTTTCAAGAGCCATAACTTTATCAACATAGCTTGTTAATTATACCATATGAAATACTGGTTGGCCCAAAATAAATTATTTGTGGGAAGGGAAAAATACAATTGCGCTATTATTGTTTGGATTTAGTTTTTATAAAGCTGACTTTGCATTATAGGTGACTTGTTGATCTTATTCTGTGCGGGAAAACTTTATTTACTGTCCATTGCCATTTTCTGTGACCAACTATCTTTTCTGTTTTTCTATCTATGACCTGTGTGAAGGGCTTGTTTTTGCAGAATGAAGTGCAGCTTTTACTGGTATATGGAGTACATATGACTTCCTTGAATACTTTTTATTCCATTTTTTTGTGAGACAAGCCAAAAGTAACCAAACACAACTCTTTTATGGACACTGTAATGCCAAATGTTTAATTGGTTTTTTTTTATGTATAAAATGGAAAAATGGTGATGGGATGGTTGAAATTTTATATATATTTTTTAAATTAAAACTTTTTTCTTTTACTTAAAGGAACATCCAGGTAACAGGTGAGCTCATAGCTCGCTACAAGTCGACTGTGTTAAAGAAGGAGGAGAGTGTTGCTTGAAGCCATCCTCTCTATTCATTTCTATAGGACTTCCAAATATAGCTCAGCACACTCAGTAGGCTATATTTGGAACTCCCATAGAAATGAATGGGGAGGTTGGCTGCAAGCTCCACCCTCCTAATTCTGTAACATAGCAAGCTCATAGCTAGCAATGAGCTGACCTGTTATGCAGATGTTCTTTTGTGGGAACACCTCTATAATTGGTCCGATTTGGTACCTGAACAATGGTGGTTGTAATTGCTTGTACACTATACTGTAATACTTATATATTTCATCATAGTGTACAATTACCTCTCTCCTATTAAAACCTGCAACAGGATCACTTAGATGTCAGAAATGGGGCCCCCTGCTACCATGACAATTAGACAGCACCCCGCAGTTGTGTCATGGAGGCAGAATGGTTAGCTGCCTAGATCATGAGGTAAGCATTAGTTTTCTCCGATCCTGTCAGCTGAAGTCAGGTGTTGGCTATATCTAATAGTTGGCACCAGCCATGTGTGGAGCGGGCTCAGTTCCTAAGCATGCTCTATTCTACATGTAGGTCAAATGCCATAAAGGGGTCAAAACGGTAAATGGCTTCATCTTCTGTTGACATTTATAAGTGACTGAATCATACTTCACCACATCTTCTCTATGCCCATTAATCCTTTCTGTTGATCCTTGATAATGAGATACTGCCAGCTTTATTTATTACAGTGAGGATTATGGATTTATCTTCATTACTGCAGCTATGTTTAATTTCCCCTATCCAAAATAAGTACAAATGACTTTGTGCCATGCAAACTGGCTGTGGAAGTCAGTCAGGCAATCTGAACGCAATGATTTCTGTTAGTCTGTTGCTGGGATTCTTAGGTATTTGCAGAAGTCACAGTTCAGCACCATTCCATTATTGCCATCTTTCTCATGTAAAACACATCCTAGGTCACTTTTATCCCAATCAAATGGTCACTAACTTTCTATATTACTTCTGCTTAATCAATAGTTTGTGAGCAGTATCCAAAGTATAACTAACATTTGAAAGAAGGAAGCAGAACACCTATACAATGTAGATTGTAAGTTTTCGCGGCAAGTCCCTGTCCCATCGGTATCGGTTGTTGGTCATTTATTGTTGTCATTGTACTTTGTTTGAAATATGTTATGTATGTAAAATCACTGCAACAGAACAAGGGCCTTCAGAACAAATCCTAATATAATAAAATGTAACTTTTAATAATAATCTGAATAAATATCCAACTTCACACCTCATTAAGTTCAGGGGTAATAGGAAGGACTCATTGTTTCAGGTTGGTCGCCATATCCCAGACTAAAGTGGTCCTCCACTGTAGGGTGGTCTTCTTAAATGTAGATACTGTGAAACACGGGGGTGGCAGCATCATGTTGTGGGATTGTTTTGCTGTAGGAGGGACTGGTGTACTTCACAAAATAGATGGCATTATGAGGAAAGAAGATTACGTTGCAATACTGAAGCAGCATCTTAAGATATCAGCAAGGAAATTAAAGCTTGAGCGAAAATGGGTCTACCAAATGGACAATGACCTGCAGCATACTGACAAACTGGTTATCAATTGGCTTAAAGATAACCACATCAATGTTTTGGAGTGGCAATCACAAAGCCCTGATCTCAATCCTATTGAAAATTTATGGGCAAAGCTGAAAAAGCAGGTGCGAGCAAAGCGACCTACAAACATGGCTCAGTTACACCAGTTCTTTCAGGAGGAATGGGCCAAAATTCTTACCAACTGTTGTGAGAAGCTTGGGTCAAAACGTTTGACCCAAGTCATACAGTTTAAGGGCAATGCTACCAAATAGTAATGAACTGTATGTAAACTTTTGAATTTGCAGAAAGTAATAAAAATGCCTTATAAATTCTCTCTCATTATTCTTGAATTTGGCAAATATAAATAATTTTGGTTCCTAATTGACCTAAAACGGGTAAGGTTTATTCTGATTTCATGGGAGATAATGAGAAAAACATGCATATGTGTCTTTATATGTATTGTATGTAAACCTCTGGTTTCAACAGTATGTGAGCAGGACAAATAACAAATTTTTTGTGCACATGATTGACATGCAAAAAGTTACAAATATTTAAAAAATATCTATAAAAAAACTACCGCTGTCCACCTCCGCTCCAGTACTCCTGCTGTCCGCTATCTCCTTGGTCTCCTGTTTTCTTGGCAGTGCTGGCAGTTGGAATGTCACCATTGCAGCAGCCACCTGTATTGCCTGACATCACCATTGGAAGCCCTTCATTTTTAATGATCACATCAAGAAGTGTTTTTGACCTTTCAAATGCTGGGAGTAAACAGAAGACGGGGAAAAAGGAAAACCTTGGCAATGTGAAGTGAGACAGAGGTGAAGATTAGTTTTTTTTTACTTTTTAGCTTCAGCACAGATGGTGTAACGACACCTTAAATCACCCTACTTGCCTGTCAATTACAATTAAAAAACATCAAACATGTATCTCTCAGACAGAACACTTAAGATAGTGAAAGACATTATAAAAAAGATGACAAATCATTTAACCCCACTGGGCCCAAAGCTGTAGTGTGCGAGGTCCACCTAGATTCACACTGTAATAATCTAGTGTTTCTATCCATATCATTTTTTTGGTTAAAAAATGTTGCCCCATCAGGAAACGTGGATCACGTACCTTTTGAAAATTTATGGTCGCTGACCAAATAATTGGGCTACTTATATACAACATAAAGTCAGTAAATTTATCTTGTGTCAATCTGATTTAGCTGTATATGCTTTGTGGTGTCAGTGGACACTATTATACTGGAAAAATCATATGACCTTTGTATAAACACATTGAGAAACATATGTACTCAATGAAGACATGTAAAAGTGCACCACAATTTATTGTACACCTGCATGATACATCAGGTATTTTTTGCAAGTATAAAGCTTTTTTTTACAAAAAAGTGGTACAGATACACAAACTTGCATATACCCGAGTATAAGCCGACCTGAATATAAGTTGAGGCACCTGATTTTACCAGAAAAAAATGGGAAAAGTTATTGACCCAAGTATAAGCCTAGGGTGGGAAATGCTGCAAGTGATGTCCATTAATTAACCAGGACAGACAGCCATAGCAAAGAACAGCAACTAGAGGACTTGGTGCCATGATGTATGAAATGATTGTCCAAAGTAATTAGCCAGGTAGGGCTGTCCCTGTAATTATCGAAGTATAGCAGTCCCTGTAATTAGCTAAGTAGGGCTGTCCCCAGCAATTAGCCACATTACACACACACAGCTCAGCTACATGCACATTATACACATAAGGTTCTGCTACATGCACATTACACACAGCTCTGCTGCAGGCACATATAACACACACATACACAGCTCTACTTCAGCTCATCCAGCAGTGATCACAACCAGTATAGCAGAATCCTGCATACACTGAGCAGCATCACATGACTCCCCCCTCCGTGTGGTATCATCACAGGTCCTGGAAGCACACAGCAGTCACATGACTCCTCCCTCTCCATGTGACATCATCACAGGTCCTGGAAGAGCTAGCACTTTCGGGTGAGGTGAGTTGTACTTTGGATACATAGAACTTGCATAACATATACACTCGAGTATAAGCTGAGGGAGGCTTTCTCAACATAAAAAATGTGCTGAAAAAGTCAGCTTATACTCGAATATATACAGTATATTATTACAGTGTGAATCTAGGTTGATCTTACGCACTACAGCTTTGGGCCTAGTGGGGTTAAATGTTAGAAACCATTTGTCATCTTTTTTATGTGTTTTACGGTCTTAAGTGTTCTGTCTGTTGAGAGCTACAGGTTTGCCCTGTTTTATTTGTAATTTGCAGGCACATAGGGTAGTTTAAAGCATCATTACACCATCTCCCTATACACTTTGAGAAAGTGTCAGAGGATGCAAAACAACTGTAGGCCAGTGCACGTGTCTCTCTTCCCTGCCTGCTATCAGGCAGGGAAGAGAGCAGTGTGAATCAGCCGAACTAAGGAAGCGATACATCCCCTTTAAGGGATTAATTGTATTAAGTAAAAGTCTAGGAAACATATACCACCATGATCCCTTTTTCAGTTCTGTGAGACCCGTCAGATGGTTTTTGCTGCCTTATCTGAGAACAGGATGTGATAAAACGAGAGAAAGTTGTGTGATTTGATGCTGAATTTCTGAATAAAAAACAGAGAAAATTTGCAGAACTGATACTCGAAGGTACTGCTGAGTCCGCCAACATACAGTGGTTGACAGTTTGCTCTGTGTACACACTGGTAGAGCTAAATAAACAAAAGAAAAACACACTTATCTTATAGCGGTGTAATTGCCTGCAGGGCACCTCAGTATGACGGGGTGGATACTTCAGCCATCTTGAATCCTTCCAGCTGTATGCATGATTCACATCATTATGTGTGGCTTGCTACGATTGCAATACCCAGCTTTCCAAACAGCGGGATCCTGAAAGGCTGAATAAACTCCCTCAGAGTGCAAATGCTTCTGGCTTGGTGCAGACGTAACCAGAGAGTGGCCTACTCTCACACGCCGTGGACTGAACACTTCCACTCTTCATATGCCGCAAAAAGAAACAGGCTTACAATGATGAATGGATAAACCACACCGTTCAGTCCTGCCGACTCTATCCTTCGCGCTCCGGAATCAGCTGACCGTCTTCAGCAGCACAACAAGAGAGATAGATGTGAAGTCCTAAACAGGAAAACTTTGAAGATTCCAGCGCAGGATAAAATCTAATTTCTTTATTGTGGTAATACAACAGACCAAGACATGGTGCATTCAATAGGCAATGCATTTCTAACCCTTCCGGTTCTTCAATAGGCAACGCGGTTCTAACCCTTCCGGTTGCCTATTGAAAGCACCATGTCTTGGTCTGTTGTATTACCACAATAAAGAAATTAGATTTTATCATGCGCTGGAAACTCCGAAGTTTTCCTGTTTAGGACTTCACATTTATCTCTCTGGTAGAGCTTAAGCTGTCAATCACTGCATGTGGGTGGGGTAAGCAGGACTATCACTATCTCAGTCCAATCAGGATTTACTCAGCTTTTTTTACTCAGAAATCTTGCTCTAAATCATTTAAACCTATATATCAGAGAGCTCAGCTTCTCTCTATATATCATTCTGCTCTGACTGGTTTGTTTTAGGTAAATATTTCCATATGATAACTCTTTTCTAGATTTGTGGACTATATTTGGCACATTAGCATTAGTATGTAAAGATAGCTGTCAGTCACTAAGTAGGACCATCCACTGGACTTCTAATCCCAGAATGAGCAGAGGTTTAAATAAATAAATTACTAGTTTGAATTAATCTATAATGTATACTCAACATTAGTAGCATCGTGAACTTTAAATAGATTATCATGTTATGCAGTAAGTGCAAATCCTTTTGTCATAAATATCTTTAGAATTGTGGCCCAACGCTTTCATTTCACACCATTTATAAAGCCGTATACTTGTCCTCATTGATAATAGTCGGATTAACAGCTTGTACTTTTAAAAAATGCCAAGTGCTATTGTAAGAACAGGATTAAAATAGTTGTAATACAACCTACAAACTTTTTGCTGTATAATTTAGCGCATATTTGAGATTTTTTCCAACCCCCAAATCTTCAATGTTTTGATATCTTATCCTGATCTGACCTTATTTACAATAACAAACTCAAATTTATGATAGCATGGTGCTCTGCCAATGTCCAGAGTATGTTAGACTTTCTGTTTGAGGTGGGCAGTGGCAGTGTTCCCATAGTGCAGGTGTCTGAAACTGATGTATGACAGCTGTAAAAGGAAATAAGAGCATTGGCTGAAACCTGGTGCATTCCACTTCTGTGCCAAACCTTAGTGCAGCAGAAATACTACTCTATATGGCAACTATTTTCTTCTGTGGCGATAATTTTTTATGTTGCCTTTTAAACTTACAGCTCTGGATTACAATTACTAATCAAAAGAATAGTGAAAATGATTTTCTGTTTGCAATGCACTGATCATCATATCTTTTTAGGCTTGTCTTTCTGTGGTGATTCATTTCTTAACATATATTTTATAGCAGTGAGAGTCCTGTTTGTCTGATATATAACACCACATCGTTTTTATAGACCTAGATTTAACGCCTTCCTGAAATTTGACGTAAGTTCACGTGATGGTGGAGAAGGGGTTCATGCAAATGGCCATAAATTTACAGCAAGGTGATCGTACAGTCTCAAAAATAGCCTGAGGTATCGGCCAATTAACCCCTTGGATGCCGTAGCCAATCACAACTGCTGCAGCTAAGGGAAAGACAGAGGGAGTGAGCTCCCTCTGTCTCCATCAGCTCCCCTGCAATGCAATCAGGGGGGGGGCCAATGGCTGCCATGATGCCTAACTAGGGCTTCCAGGTTGTGCCTGACGTCACCAAGCCTGGTTGTAATGTACTGTAGCAGTGATTTAAAAGATCACTGAGTCAAGTTACCTATGGGGAAAAGTAAATAAAAAAGTGAAAGTAAAAAACACACACACAAAATATAACACGCACACCACCCTTTCCCATTAGAAACTCCAAAGATCAAAAATAAAAAAGTACACATATTTGGTATTGCCACATGCGTGATGACCCAGCCTATAAATATGTCACATTGTTTAACCTTTACAATGGACGTTGTAAAAAAGTATAATAAAACAATGTCACAATTGCAATTTTTTCTCATCCTGATGCACGTAAAATGGAATAAAAAACGAATAAAAAGTCATATAAAGCCCTAAGGGCAACATGTATGAACGGGCCTGCGGCAGAAGTCTGGCGTATTTTCAGCGCGACATCTAGCGCAGCCCCGTTTGCGATAGTTTAAAATGGCCCAGCGGGGCACACAAGAACCGTACGAAGCTATAGATTTATAGCTTCGTTAAAGCAATCCCAGGCGCATTACTGCTGGAACACGTCAGGAGGTCTATCCAGGACAGCAAATCAATGGAACTCAGGAAGAACCCATTTCCAAAGCAAACCTCTAAACCCGAGCCACCTGACAACCACTGTGTCTTTAGCAAAACCCCCCATTTTGACGTATATCCGCTCACACCGTGCCTCAGTCCACATAAGAATGCCCAAAAATTCAAACCTAACGCGGATGACCTATAAAAGAGTTAAAAAGACCAAATACAAAAACTGAACATACTGAATAACGAACCAATAAATGCTGTTAAGACATATCTAAGATGAGGCTGTACATACAAATGAAACCTCCCTTATTCCAATCATTTTTTTAGCCAAACCCCAAATAGCAGCACCAATCTGTAGCTGCACCAATCCGAAAGAAATGAGGGACAAAACACAAGGTATCCAAACCCATATTGAGCAAACAACGTCTAAAAACAGCTGTAAATTGGTACTTTGATAAAAAAGGACATTCTTGTGAGATAGAAAAGGACCAACAACACCTGACATTTTAGCCATATTATTACCATTGCTATTAACTGGGCACATCAACGCCCCCAGTACACGATGAAGAATAACCCTTTTTCCTCTACCACCTTGATCGGTTTTTGACGACCTTATCCAAAACTTCAGCCTATCCCCCAAGGCCACAAAATCTCCCCACTGTACCCAACAGCCCTGTTATTACTGGGCAAAACCAATTCACTCATCCTCAAAATCCCAAAAAAGCAAACAAAAATGGCAACCTAAAAAGCACAGCCTCAAAAATTAATTTCACCAACCACCGAACCCAAACGCTCTAATAACTGTAATTTTGTCGTTTTCTTGTGGATGCAGCCAAAACCTTTTGCATGATTTCTTACTGACTTGCTATCACTTATTTTATTTTTAGGTCCATTGTCCTCCAACCTAGGACTTTATGCTGCTACTTGTGAGCCATCTTGCCATTAGTATAGTAGAACGATAGGAATGTAGCATTTTTGGTTTAATGCACAAGTCTAGGGTCACTTAAATTGCAGCATCACAAATGCTTAGGGCCACATGTATGCAAACTGCCTAGGTGTAAGGGGATGTTGACACAGGGTTTTGAATACTTTTTTTTGGATCCAAAGTGTGCTGCGTGTTTGCATCTGTTTTAGCTGCAGCAGAAACACATCCGATAGTTTTAAATAGGGTGTCTGCTGCGTCAAACGAGTCAAGAATTGACGTGTCAGTTCTCTGAACAGATCTGAAAGACACTCACAAAGACGCATGTAAACACACACCAGCGAATGCCGATGTGTGTTTTACATTGAAAGCAATGTAAATCACACTGCAAACTGTTACATGCATGTTTGGGTCCGAAACACCGATCTAGTCATGTATCTAAGAAACGCTGTGTGAACATACCCTCTTTCTTTGTTGTTCATAGCAACCAATCAGTGTTCCCCTATCATTTCATATAGTGCTCTGAAAAAATGAAAGAGGAGCTGTGATTGGTTGCTGTGGGCAACAAAGAAAGTCTCACACCTAGATAGTTTTCATACATGTCCCCTTAAAGGGGTTTTATTGTTACACACTTTCGTGGACTTGAGCTGTTTCTATCTCTTTCAGCTTCAAATCCAGGGGCGAGTCTCTCTTCCCTGTAGGCATGTATCTCCTCCGAGGAGGAGTGTCTCTCCTCACTGAAGAGTTGTGACATCATCATTCTGTATGAAGCAGTGGAATGGAGGAGGGTGTCACATTTCTGCAGACCTCCTGCAATGTGCTCTTGTCTGCAGAGCTGTCACCTGCCTCCCAGACTGCAGAGGCTCCCTGTAACCAGAACCCCTGCATTGCTGTAAGCAGTCATACACACAGCCTGAACTCCTGAACTGATGAAACAAATGTGAGAAATGCACTTGGCCCCTCTCCCCCCCCCTTCTGTTATCAGACAGGAGTTAGAGCAGATTGTATAAAGCTGTTAAATGGGGGAGTACAGGGTATAAGGCTGTGTTATATGAGGGGAAAGTTAATCTAACAACTAGAGATTCAGTAATTGCCCAGATCCTTTACATAGTCATCACTGGGAGAAGAGTATAGAGAGAAGCTGAGACAGCCTTCATTGTACACACACAGCCCTCTCAGGCAGTTCGTTTCACTTTAGTTTTCCAAAGCTCAGAGGGGAGTAAGCACAGAGTGCAGGCAGCCAATCACAGCACAGGGGGCGTATCCCATCCAGGGGGCGTATCCAAGCAGGCTGAATGACATATCAGTCAGCCAATCACATAAAAGGGGAATTGTCCCATCCAGCTGCTGCAGAAATAGCTATAAATGCACAGATTAGCTTAGATCTGCTATACTAAGTGACTTAGGTAACGCAAACCAATTGCAAAAGTGCTTATTTTTACTGTCCTCATCATTAGAGATATGATCTTTGTAGCCAGAAAACCCCTTTAATGTTTGCTTCCTTCCTCTCTGTACTAAGATCTTCATATAGAACTTTTTTTTTACAATGTGGAAGTTATCGTGTGCGAAAATAACTCAGCTGGCAGCCTACCTATTATGTATTCACATAAATAATTTCTTCCAGCTGAAAGGAAAAAAAAAACAACAAGCATACCCTAAATCTAAATAAATATAAACAGTGATTAAAATAATTAAGTTTGCCTGTCATGAACATGAGGCATGCTCTGGCTCATATTGAGCGCTTAATCTTAGCTACTGTGACTATCACATTTTATTTTCTAGAGTTCTAAAGCCCATTTTAATCCCATGGTCATTCCATGTTGTTCATTTATAGTGTTCCAAGCGGTTCTGCAAGGACATTCTAGAATAAGTGAGCATGAGAAAGCTTACAGTATTCAAATCTGCATATAGTGAAAAACAAAATATATGTATGCCTGGTCGGGCACAGGGGTAAATAGCGAGGTCAGTGACTGTCTTTAAAATTTGACTTTACCCGCATTACAATCTGGTGTTACATAACTGGCCCAGTAGAATAATTATCATTGTCCATGATCATTCCTAAGAGTCCCCTGTGACAGTTGCTCTTATTTTTGCGAGGTAGATGTTGCCTTACAATAGCTGGGGATCTTTTTTTGCACATAGTGATAAATATCTGTTGTATCTGTTGTATTTAGCTCATGTCTTATCATACTGGTTGGTGAACTGTATGCTTACTAGCTTCTAGTTTTGTGGAGTTAAATGTATCGTTGTAAGCGACACATAAATATTTGATGTAAAGGGCCTCTAGCAACCAATGAGGATTCAATTTTAAATTTTCAAGGGCAGTTTAAAAAAATGAAAGCTGGTTGCTATGGATACCAACACAGCTCATTGCTATGGACACAGATTTCCAATTAGGCAGGTTTGATAAATGAGGCCCAATGTTTTTCCATTTTACACTGTCACGTGTATTTGGTCTTAAAATACATTGATGGCATATAATTAGGAGATGCCATCCATGTCAGATAGGTGTAGGTCCCACGTCTGGGATCCTCACCTATCTTGGTAACAAGCCCTGAAACCTCTTCATTTTGAACGCTTTACATGCTACAATTAGAGCAATATAATTGACGCTAGTTAAGAATTGTTAAAACTGTCCAATAACTTTGTGACTGATTTCTATCCACTGACTGTTGATTTGAACTATTGGTTCCAAGTAGTTCATCCCTAAATCCCTGCAGATAAGGCTTCATGCACACATTGATGCTATGTGCATGGACCTTGCATACAAGTGCATGGAGGTCACTATAGTTTCATATTATGGACTCCATATGCATTTCATGTGCTGCATGCAGTGCCACACTTCTACTTACCTTATTCAGCAGCCACTGCTGGCTTCAACTTCCTCTCTGCTGTTCCATGTGGCACATGGCTCCCACCCTGTATTTGCAAAAGTGGCTTGTCCCCTAGTTTCCTCCAGGCCAATGCTGAATGCTGTTTGTCTTCCTCCACAAATGCACTTTTATTTATTTCTTTAAATGTACTTGTAGAGTTCCTAGGTCACACGTGACCACTAGGGGATGTGATTGCTTACACACTGTTCTGCCATATGCATATGTATGTATGTAGTACTGTATGTATGTATAAATAGAAAAGAGTACAAATATGGCTCTCCTATTACATCCTGTCTGTAGCACGGTGTAATAGGAGTAATGACAAGGCAGCCATGGATGCCTTTATTATGCCATTGGCTGCCATGAAAAGGAATGATACACATTTAACTGCTACAGCTGCGATTGAAGGGGGAACCAAAGACTTAAAATGCTGGTATAGGAGAATTATGGTTAAAAAAATGGCTTGGCTTTTTTTTAATAAAAATATTACTGTTGGACACAAAGTATGCTACTTACAAAATCCATGATGGGGATATTTCAACTTTAAAATGTTTTTTTTATTTACCACGCTGATTAGCTTTTAACATGTAGGGAAAGGTAAATGAAGACGATTACCAAAATCATTGCTGTTCTGTTTTTGCTCTCTGTTAAAGGAGATAATGGTTTTGATACCGAACTAATACACAATTTGTCCTTGGATACCAACCACTACTCCTATACCTCTATCTCTCATTGCTCCAAGCTGCTGGCTGACCATGGTGAGTCAATTCCTGCTGAGAAGCCTGGGCCCCAAAGCAAACTTTTGGGATGCCCACCCAACCACCCCCCTCGGCCACTCCCCGACCACAAACATTTACCAGGACATGCAGTTAGATAATGTAGATAATACAAGGGGCAAATACCTCACCATACTTCTCACTATCATACTGCTACCAAACAAATCCACTATACCAAAACCAATATTACCAATCACACTACTACATAGGGACCTGATTATACTGCCAGAACAAGACCACAAATTACCACCACAAAGTGTCTGAATAATACCCCTACACTATTACTGATCAGTACACAAAGATCAATAGTACCGCCACATAGTGACCATATAGTGGTATATACTAGTGTACACAGGCTCTGCAGACTGTATATTACCCCCATACAGTAGCCATATAGTGGCAGACACCAGTGTACACAGCCTGTGCAGACATATGTGCTTTGAGAAGGCTATAGAGACTATATATAGACAGGCAGGGCATAGGGTAGGCTATAGGGGCTATATATAGGCAGGCAGGGCTTTGGAGGGGCTATAGGGGCTATATATAGGCAGGCAGGGCTATAGGGGCTATATATAGGCAAGCAGAGCTATAAGGGCTATATATAGGCAGTCAGGGCTATACGGACCCATATAGAGGCAGGCAGGGCTATAGGGACCAATATATAGGCAGGCATGGCTATAGGGACCAATATATGGGCAGGCATGGCTATTGGGACCAATATATAGGCAGGCAGGGCTATAGGGACCAATATATAGGCATGCAGGGCTATAGGGGCCAATATATAGGCAGACAGGGCTACAGGGACCAATATATAGGCAGACAGGGATATAGGGACCAATATATAGGCAGACAGGGCTATAGGGACCAATATATAGGCAGGCAGGGCTATAGGGACCAATATATAGGCATACAGGGCTATAGGGGCCAATATATAGGCAGACAGGGCTATAGGGGCCAATATATAGGCAGGCAGGGCCATGGGGGGCAATATATAGACAGGCCAGGGCTATAGGGGCCAATATACAGTCAGACATCATTGCGCAGCCCACGTCAGCACTGTGAGCCGGAGCAGGCTGATTAGCAGAGCGGAGTCGCTCTGCTCTGCTAATACCGGCCAGTCCTGCCTTTGAGCGCTTGGGCCGGAGGGCCCGGGCGTTCAGAGATAGGAAGCTCCAGGCCCCGCAGCTCAGCGTCCGCCGGCAGTGAACTAGTATGTTCATTGCTGGCAGGTGCAGGAGCCGAACCATCGGGGTAGCAGATGCCTGTCCCCCTAAGAGCACAGGCCCCTGCTACGTCTGCTACCCCGGTAGTTACGCCCCTGATCTAACTTAATGACACGTTTCAAGCGTTGGAGCTCTGTAGTCTTTTACACTATTTACAAACCTCCAGCAATCATGTCTTATAGAATCTGCTAGGACTAGCATAGCTGATATGGCAGTCACTGCTATAGAAGCACCCACAGCCTGACCAGAAAGAGGAGTCTGAAGCTGCCTGTGGCTCTGTGAAACAGCATGGTGACTACCCCTTTAATTCTGACCATGTGTCAAGTAAAGGCAGAGCTGTGGATGATTGTTAGTGGTGTGCAGGGCTTTTAAAATTCAATTTGAGCACTGTTACTTTGTGGTGCCTAAAGGAGTTACTATTACTGTGTGGAGTGCTTGAATTGTGTGGGACATCAGTACCATGTTATCTATCCGGCACTATTGTTTGCCGTAAGGAGTCGTGTACTGGAAAAATTCATCTTGGCAGTCTAGGTTGGATAGAAAAGTTATAGGAGATGACTCCAATCAGAGAAGAAAATGGAAGAGCTAGTTTCGAAAGTCAGCAGTGAAATCACAGAGTCCAAACTTTTTCCACTGAGGGCATCATGTGTTTTAAATTGCAAATGTAAAAATGCATGCTTCTTTTGAAAACATGTGCATTTCTGAACAATGCTAATCATTATCACTGATGAAAAACACATTTTTATACCTCCTATTCTACATGCATTTTAATGGATTTTCAACAAATAGCCCCATAATGTTTATAAAAAATTGCAGCTAAGTGGAATAAAATAGTCAAGGCGGCCCAATCATTAAACTTTGCACTGGGCCCACCAATGTGTTTAAATAGCATTGAAATGTAGCCAAGTCATTAAGACATGGATACAATTCATGCTATTAGAGATGTAACTGCTCCACCTAGAGGAAGTGTCCTGGAAAGCATTTACAGCCATGAGATTTATGTTTGCTTATGCTAGGGACTTCAAAAAATTATTTATCAACTATGAATCTACAGTAGATGTACTGGCGGATGTTTTCAGAGCTGTGAAAACTGCAAACAGTAACTCACTAAAATTTTTTATAATATGAATTCTGTCATACTAGCTGATCTAATATCCCATGTATGTACGTATAGAAATGATAGGTAGACACCTTTATCAAAAGATTCATTAAAAGCATTGAGGTCCTGCTATCACTTTAGGTAGTATAAAAAGACATCTATTCCCATTTGGCTATAACATTTTTTTTTCGATGTCCATTAATGTATCTGTATGAGGGCCTAATTTTGTGAGACATGTATTATTTAATGCCACCATTTTGGCAACAATCCATTTTGTTAGCTCGTACGATAAACAAAAAACTTTTTTATGGTGTTCACTTTAAAAAAAATGGTAACTTTTTACTTCTGGCTATTGTAGATGCAGGAATATTAATTATGTGCAGTTTTTAAATTTAATTGTTTATGTAATAAAACAGGGAAGTGGAGTTTTTTAACTCCTTACCACTGCGGACAGTTTTGTCCTTTCTGACAGAGCCCCATTTTTTAAATCTGACATCTGACACTTTGTGAGAATAACTTTTTGACACTTTTACCTGTGATTCAGAGACTGTTTTCTCGTGACACATTGTGCTTTAAGATAGTAAGACATTTTGGTCCATACAATTCTTGTTTATTTCTGAAAAATATCAAAATATCGTGTAAATTTTGAAAAATTTACCATTTTCAAATTTCAAAATTTTTTGTGTAAGACATTTATTCGATTCAAAATATTTTATAACCAGCTCTACCATATATCTACTGTAGGTTGGTATAGTTTTTTAAATGTCTTTTTATTTTGTTATAACATTAGGTGGCTTAGAAATTTAGTAGTCATTTTTCACATTTTCAAGAAAATTAGCATAGATTTTTTTAGGAACCAGTATTTAAAACAGTGTTTAGGAAGTTTGTTAACTCATTAGGTATTTCACAGAAATTAAAGCAAGGTGGAGGTGAATTTCAAAACTTCACTTTTTTTGCAGATTTTCAATATTTATCTATTATTCACTGGAATACAGTAGATGTGATAATGCAAATGCAACTCAACATTGACTGCCTCAATTCTGTCATTTTTAGTGACATCCCATATGTTGTCCCAGTGCACTATTTGGCTCAACCACAAGCCTCAGAATAAAAGGAGCACCTTCTGAGCTTTGGGGTCTCATTTTCAATACGATTTTCTGTATGCGCCATTCCAGGTTTGCGGACACCTTAAGCTGCTAAAACTTAATAAACATCGCTAAAAAGACTACACCCCTTTAGGAAAATATCCAGGGGTGTAGTGAGTACATCGACCCCACGGGTGTTTCACAAATTTCTTTACTAAAAGGCTGTAAAAATTAAAAAGTTTTTTTTTCCCCAGCAATCTGCAATTTTAGTTAAAAATGTTTAATTTTTACAAGGAATCCTGGAAAATAAGTACTCCAAGGTTTGTTACGCAATTTTTTCTATATCTATATCCTATGTGTGGGTGTAAACTGCTGTTTGGGTGCATAGCAGGGCGTACGAGGGAGGGAGCGCTATTTGTCTTTTGGAATGCAGATTTTGGTGGGTGCCATGTTGCATTTGCAAAGCCCCCAGGTACCAGAATAGAAGAAGTCGCCCCATTTTGGATTTAACATCCCTCATGGATCTCATCTAAGGGTGTACTGAACCTTTTGGGTACACAGGTATTTCATAGTTTTTATAACATTGGGCCATGAAAATGGAGGGATAAATAACACAGTTGCACCATTGCTTTTTGGACTTCCATTTTATAGCATTTGCCATGCAGTGTAAATAACAGGATAAATTTACTATGCGGGTTGGTACAATTGCAATGATGTAAATTTTATATAATGTTTTATTACTTTTACACAATAGAAATGCATTTCTAAAAAAATATATTTTTATGTCTGCTAGCCATAACTTCTTTCATTTTTCTGTATACTGAGCTGATTATGGGCTTGTTTTTTCTGGGATGAGTTCTCATTTTTATTGGTATCATTATGGGGTGCACATGACGCTTTGATCACTTTTTATTAAGGTTTTTGTGAAGCGTTTTGAACAAAATACAGCAATCCTGGTAGTGTGTTTTTATTTTTACAGTGGTCACCATGCAGTATAAATGACATGCTGGCTTTACTCAGCAGGTCAATATACTAACAGTGAGACCCAATTTGTACTTTTTTTACGTTTTACTGCTTTTACACAATAAAAACACTTTTATTCAGAAAGGAAAACATGTTTTTGCATTGCCATAGTCTGAGAGCTATAATTTTTTTTTATTTTTCTTTGTATGGAGTGTTGTAGGGGCTTGTTTTTAGCAGAATGAGATGCCATTTTTATTGGTATCATTTTGCCATTTGAGTTTTTGATCGATTTTAAATCCGTATTTTGGAAGGCATGGTGAAGAAAATACTGCAATCCTAGTAGTGTTTTTTATAAAAAAATTTTAACAGGGTTCATCGTGCAGTATACGTGACAAGTTACTTTTACTCTGTGGGTCAATATGATTACGGCAAAACACAATTTTATAGTTGTTTAATGTTGAAGCACTTTTAAAAAAAAATTTATTGTGTAAAACAATATTTATTCATCGCTATCTTCTGATAGCCAAAACTTTTTTATTTTTCCATATACAGAGCTGTGGAAGGGCTTTTTTTGTGAGGTGAACTGATGATTTAATTGCTACCTCTTTGGTGATTATATGAGTTTTTGATCACTTTTTATTCCATTTTATGTACTGCGGGATGAACAAAAATCAAATAAAAAAAATTTTTTTTGTGCCGTTCATCGTGCAGGTTAATAAATGCGAAAGATTTATAAGGTAGGTTGTTACTCATGTGGCGATACCAATTATGTATACTCTTTTTTGGGGCGATTGCCATTTGTAAAGGGGAAAAGGATGGTGTTCATGTTTTACTTTTTTTTCACTTTTTCTTTTTTTTTTACTTTTTCACATTTTTTTTTACTTTTCCCCATAGCAGAATTGTATCAGTGATCTTCAGATACAATAGAAATCAGTACATAGCAGGACTGCTATGTACTGGTCTCTATGGCAACTGTCACTCACCATGTCCGGTCATGCCCACCGGGCACTGCCAGGCATGATTATGTTACAGTCAGCCTGGAAGCTATTGAAAAGTTTCCCAGCTGTCAGGTAAGCAGATAGCTGCGGTGATCATGCTGCAGCTGCTGCGTGGGGAGGGAGCTCCTTCTGTCTTTCTCTTAGCTGTGTTGATCACGATAGATCGCCACAGCTCAGAGGTTAATCACCCACTGCCAGAGCTCATTCCAGCCGCGGATGAAGCATCCTGAAGCCAGCGGTAATACACAGCTGGTCCCATGCCACGATCGTGCAGGCCCTGCTTGAGAGCCAGCATGATGTCCAGGACATACTGGTACATTTATTTGTGGGAAGTCATCGGTACATCCAATGTCGGGAAGGGGTAAAACTATATTTTTTACATATTGCAGTGTATTATGCCTGTCAGTATAAGGCTGACAGGCATCCTATTAAACCTTCTTGGGCTGGGCCTAGTAGGTGTACTAAGATGTCAGACCATTTCTTGCTCCAATCGACAATAGCAACCCATTGGCACCCTGTGTTCAAGTCATAGGAGAGGAAGTTATGATGGGCTTAATCTCACAAATGCCACAGTTGGCATTGAGTGTGGCGTCTTGAGGGTTGAACAGATGGGATTGCAGCTGGAGCCCAGCTGTGTATGTATATAGTAGAGTTCCCTAAGTGATAAACCACTCAAGGTCTAAGCCTCTTTTGGACTTTAGGACCATGTCCTATTTTTCAAATCTGACATGTGGCACTTCAACTGGGAATAACTTTTTAATGTTTTTACTTATCCATGCGATTTTCTTGTGACACTTTAAATTAGCAATTAATTTTCATAGGTGCAATCTTTGTTTAGTTGTGAAAAATATCAAAATGTTGTGAAAACTTTAGGTTAATTTTAACATTGAAAGATAGAATATCAAAAATAAAATCCAGAAAATTACATTGTATAAAAAATATAAATTTCTTTGCATTTTACAGCACGAAATAAGAATTTGATCCTTCTGGGAAACAAGATTCAATACTTGGTGGCAAAACGCTTGTTAGCAAGCACAGCAGTCAGACATTTTTTGTAGCTGATGATGAGGTTTGCGCACGTCAAGAGGAATTTTGGTCCACTCCTCTTTGCATATTGGATCCACTGGACCATCACAAGCCACGGCAGGGAGCGGAATCTAAGTAGGTCCCGGTTTTCACCAGTGCCCCCTGACATGACTTGCTTGTGGTGGCAGCCGAGGTATAGTGTGGTACAGAATCGTCAGGCAGGCTCGTAGTCGGGGATAGGCAATAAGGTCAGGACAGGCGGCAACGGTTCGTGGTCGAGGGACGGAGGCAAGAAGGTACGTACATGGCAATCAGAATGAGACTCAAGGAACGCTTTCTCAGTAGGTGGTAAGGCACTAAAGATCCGGCGGGAGTATCAGGAAGGGGAAGGCTTAAATAGGGGCAGCGACCAGCACTGGGAAATTACCGGTGCGCTGGCCCTTTAAATTTAACCCTGCCGTAAGTAACTTACGGGACAGGCAGGAGAACGAGCATGCCCACGACCAGACATGCAGGTCGCGGCACCGCTCGGCAGCGGGGTACGGATGCGCCCCGACCCCTGATCACATCCGGGACACATATCATCTCTTAATCATTAAGATTTTGAATCTGTCACTTGGCAACTTGGAGCTTCAACTCCCGCCATAAGTTTTCTTTAGGATTAAGTTCTGGAGACTGGCTACGCCGCTCCATGACCTTAATGTGCTTCTTTTTGAGAGACTCCTTTGTTGCCCTGGCTGTATGTTTTGGGTCATTGTCTGGCTGGAAGACCCAGCCATAACCCATTTTTAATGTCCTGGCAGAGGGAAGGAGGTTGTCATTCAGGATTTTATGGTACATGGCTCCATCTATTTTCCCAGTGATTTGGTGAAGTATTCTTGTGCCCTTAGCAGAGAAACACCCCCAAAACATATTTCCACCTCCATGCTTGACAGTGAGGATGGTGTTCTTTGGGTCATAGGCAGCATTTCTCTTCCTCCAAACACGGCGAATTGAGTTAATGCCAAAGAGCTAAATTTTTGTCTCATTTGATCAAAGCACCTTCTCCCAATCACTCACAGAATCATCATTGGCAAACTTCAGATGGGCATGCACAGGGGCCTTCTTGAGCAGGGGGATCTTGCGGGCACTGCAGGATTTAAAACCATTACGACGTAATGTGTTACCAATGGTTTTCTTGATGACTGTGGTTCCAGTTGCCTTGAGATCATTAACAAGTTCCATCCATGTAGTTTTAGGCTGATCTCTCACCTTCCTCATAATCAAGGATATCCCACGAGGTGAGATTTTTCATGGTGCCCCAGATCGATGTCGATTGACAGTCATTTTGTATTTCTTCTATTTTCTTACTATTGCACCAACAGGTATCTCCTTCTCACCCAGCATTTTACTTATGGTTTTGTAGCCCATTCCAGCTTTGTGCAGGTCTATGATCTTGTCCCTGACATTCTTAAAAAGCTCTTTGGTCTTGCCCATGTTGCAGAGGTTAGAGTCCAATTGAGTCTGTGGACAGGAGTCTTTTATAAAGGTGACTATTTAAGACAGCTGTCTTTAATGCAGGTAACGAGTTGATTTGGAATCAAATTTTTTAAATTTAGTAGCAAATTTTATCATTTAAAAAAAAAAAAATTGCAACTCAGATTTTTTTAGGGACCAGTCCAGTTATGATATAACTTTGAGGGCCCTGTATGTTATACACCCCCATAAACAGCAATTAGAGGGTTTGGTAACCCTTTAGGTGTTTCACAGAAATTAAATAAAAAAGAGGTGACATTTCAAAATGTTATTTATGTTTTTGCAGAATTTCAATTTTAACAATTTTTTTACTGGAGAAAGTAAATATGAACAAAAAAACACATATCAGTATTGATTCCATCGATTTTGCCGTTTTTAGAGATATTCCATTTGTGTCCCAAGTGTGCTATTTAATTCAATCACAAGCCTCAGAATATGAGGAGCACCTACTGGATTTTGGGGTCTCAAGATTTTTTTAGGCAACATCTCATGTTTGGGGACAGCCTAAGGTGCTAAAACTTAATAAACACCCCTTATAAAGACCTCATTTGTAAAGCTATATATGTTAAGGGATATATCCAGGGATATAGCAAGTATATTGACTGTGTTTCACAGATTTTTTTACTTTGTGTCATGAAAAAACCCAAATTAAATGTTTCCTAATTTAATACAGATTTAACAAGAATTCTTTATTTTCAAAAGGAATATTGGTGAAAAAGCACCTCAAAATGTATTACTCAATTACTTCCAAGTTCAGCAATACCCTATCTGTGGGTGTAAACTGCTGTTTGGGTGCATGGCGGAATGTACAATGGAGGGAGAGCACTATTTGGAATACAGACTTTGGTGGGTGCCAATGTCGCATTTACAAAGCTCCCAACGTACCACAATAGGTGAAACCTTCCAGATGTCACCTCATTTTGGATTCAGTTCTGCCATTGTTTATCAGGTTTCATTTTTATACAGTTTTACTACTTTTACACAATAGAAATAATTTGTTAAAAAATAGCGTTTTTGTATCGTCATAGCCCTAATTTTTTTTTCTGTATGTGGAGCTTTTTATGGGCTTGTTTTTTTCATTATGAGTTAACATTTTCATTGGTACCATTATATGGTTAATATGACACTTTTATTGCATTTTATTAAGCATTTTGGGAGGCGAGATTAACAAAATAAAGCAATCCTGGTAGTGTTTTTAATTTTTTACAGAGCTCACCATGCAGTATACATGACTTAGTTTTACTCTGTTGGGTGATACCATTATGGTAATAACCAGTTTATATGTTTTTTTTTCTATGTTGCAACAATTAAAAAGAAAAGTTTTTATTGTGCAAAACAATGTTTATGCATCACTCTTCTGAGTTGAGCTGTGTATGGCTCTTTTTTGTGAGGGAACAAACTGACATTGTCATTGGTACCAATTTGGCATTTATATGACTTTTTTTATCGCATTTTACTCCATTTTATGTGTAAAAAAAATCACAACTCGGACATCTTTTTTTTTTTATAGCGTTCATTGTATAGGTTAAGTGACAGATTTGTAGCTTAGGTCTTTATGCATGTGGTGATACCAAACACCGAAACCCACCAAGCCCACGACACATGACTTCCTTCATGAGCTACAGGCAGCCGACAACAAAAGTAGGAAGTGGTCATAATAATATGACTTGGCTGTGTAGATTCTATAGCCCAGATTAAAGAGGACTAACAACTACTTATAGTACAGAAAACATTGTAGAGATAGACAAAGGATAATGGATTCTGCCCTCAATCAAATGCTCAAAGTGTCAGTTGTTGAAAGTTCTTTTATTAAAGCTATATGTCTTTCTTAGGGTGCTTTTCACAGTGTTTTTTTTTTTTTTTGCAGATATGCATAGCTTTAATGGCTGTGTATGTCTACAAAAACGCACCAAAAATGCATTGTGTGAAAGCACCCTTAGGGTATGTTCACACAATGTACTGCAGCGGGTAAAGTACGCGCCGCAGTACATAGTGTGTTTCGGAAGCTCGTACTAATACGCACGTACTCCCGTGCATTACTCGTGGCGCGTATTCACCGCAAATAATTGATATGTCACTTATCTCCCTGCGTGTACAATATGATCGTATTGTATGACTGGGTTGAAGAGGTGTGATCTATGAGAGCTATGGATTACTATGGGGTGCATCTCCCCGTGTATTAAGCGCAGTACGCCATGAAATACGCAGCGAAATGCACCCCAAAATAATCCGTGTGAACATACCCTTATTCTTCTTTCATCTTATGGTGCTGAACTAAGAACTTGATCAGTAATGTAACCCTCCAAGGTCAAAATAATATGACTCTTCGTTTTCCCTCCTCCCAGAGCCATAACTTTTTATATTTTTCCACCTACAGTGCCTTGCGAAAGTTTTCGGCCCCCTTGATCTTTTCAACCTTTTGCCACATTTCAGGCTTCAAACATAAAGGTATAAAATTTAAATTTTTTAAACAACTACAAGTGGGACACAATTGTGAAGTGGAACAAAATTATTGGATATTTTAAACTTTTGTAAAAAATAAAGCACTGAAAAGTGGAGCGTGCAAGATTATTCAGCCCCCTTAAGTTAATACTTGGTAGCGCCACCTTTTGCTGTGATTAACGCTGCAAGTCGCTTGGAGTATGTCTCTATCAGTTTTGCACATTGACAGAATGAAATTGTTGCCCATTCTTCCTTGGAAAACAGCTCGAGCTCAGTGAGGTGGGATGGAGAGCGTTTGTGAACAGCAGTTTTCAGCTCTTTCCACAGTTTCTTGATTGGATTCAGGTCTGGACTGTGACTTGGCCATTCTAACACCTGGATAAGTTTATTTGTGAACCATTCCATTGTAGATTTTGCTTTATGTTTGGGATCATTGTCTTGTTGGAAGATAAATCTCCGTCCCAGTGTCAGGTCTTTTGCAGACTCCAACAGGTTTTCTTCCAGAATGGTCCTGTATTTGGCTCCATCTATCTTCCCATCAATTTTAACCATCTTCCCTGTCCCTGCTGAAGAAAAGCATTCCCAATCCATGATGCTGCCACCACCATGTGTGACAGTGGGGCTGGTGTGTTCAGGGTGATGAGCTGTGTTGCTTTTACACCAAACATATCGTTTTGCATTGTGGCCAAAAAGTTTGATTTTGGTTTCATCTGACCAGAGCACCTTCTTCCACATGTTTGGTGTCTCCCAGGTGGCTTGTGGCAAACTTTAAACAAGACTTTTTATGGATATCTTTGAGAAATGGCTTTCTTCTTGCCACTCTTCCATAAAGGCCAGATTCCATAAAGGACAGACTCTCCCACCTCAGCTGTAGATTTCTGCAGTTCATCCAGAGTGATCATGGGCCTCTTGACTGCATTTCTGATCAGTCTTCTTCTTGTTTGAGATGAAAGTTTAGAGGGACGGCCGGGTCTTGGTAGATTTGCAGTGGTCTGATACTCCTTCCATTTCAATATGATCGCTTGCACATTGCTCCTTGTGATGTTTAAAGTTTGGGAAATCTTTTTGTATCCAAATCCAGCTTTAAACTTCTCCACAACAGTATCATGGACCTGCCTGGTGTGTTCCTTGGTCTTCATGATGCTCTCTTCATTTTAAACAGAACCCTGAGACTATCATATTGCAAGTGCATTTATACGGAGACTTGATTACACACAGGTGGATTATATTTATCATCATCAGTCATTTAGGACTACATTGGATCATTCAGAGATCCTCACTGAACTTCTGGAGTGAGTTTGCTGCGCTGAAAGTAAAGGGGCCAAATAATATTGCACACCCCACTTTTCATTTTTTTACATTTTTTACAAAAGTTTCAAATATCCAATATAATTTCGTTCCACTTCACAATTGTGTCCCACTTAAAATAAAAATTTTATATCTTTATGTTTGAAGCCTGAAATGTGGCAAAAGGTTTAAAAGTTCAAGGGGGCCGAATACTTTCGCAAGGCACTGTACATAGACATATGAGGGCTTTTATTTTGCAGGACAAGATGTTCTTTAAAATGGAGCTATTCACTGTACTATAGAAAATACTAGGAAACCATAAAAAAAATTCTAAGTTGGGTAAAATGTGAAAAACATGCATGTTATTTTTCTTTACGGCATTCACTCTTTGATATATATATATGATTTGTTATCTGTATTCTGTAAGTTGATATGATTCCAGCAATAACAAATATGTAGGGTCTTCGTTATGTTTTGGTACCATAAAAAAAACCAAATATCTTCTATTCTTTAAATTTGCGTTGCAGCACCATTTTTGGCAACCAATAACTTTTTGTTCTTCCAGCTATGGATGGGAGTGAGACTGCATTTTTTGCTGTCTGAAGTGAACTTTCTATTGGTACCATGTTGGGATACATGCAAGTTTTTTGATCACTTTTATTTACATTTTTAGGGGACGTGAAACGGCCAAAAAATGCAATTTTAGCGTTTGGATTTTTTGCCTCTCCACAGTGTTCGGAGTATAAGATAAATGGTGTTATATTTTAATAGATTGTACTTTTTCGGATGTGATGACACCAATTATGTGTAACTTCATTTTTTTTTAATTTGTAAAATGGCTAATGTTGGGGGAAAAGGAACTATTGATTTTTTTTATTTTTTATACTGTCATTTTTTTTTTCTCACACAAATATCGACTCCCCCTAGGGTACTTAACTACTAGGGGGCTCGCTTGTCAGTATACTCTGTTGCATTGCATAAACAATGCAATAGGATGTACAAAGATGGCAGTTCTAGCACTTCCTGCCTGGCGGCAGAATGTGTTAAAATCACAGACATGGCGGCGACGGAGGCTGTCACAAGGCTTCCAGATGCCATGTTAAATGATTAGCATCTCACGATCTGCACAGCACCGCTTCTCCTTCACTTAGACACTGCGATTGCTGTGGCATCAAGAGGGTTAAACAGCAGAGATCAGAGTTGGCTATGATCTCTGCTTTTAGTGGCGAGTGGCGGCTGTATCTAACAGCTGGCACCCGTTGCCTATGTAGCGGGTTCAGCAAGTGAGCCCGCTCCGTACTCCCTTAACCCTGCCGTGACATATTAATACATCATGGTAGGTTAAGGGGATATGTAAAAGTACAGAGTGATAATATATTAATGCATAGTTATTCTGTACCCCTAGATAACTGCACATTTTTTTGTATTATGTTATCATAGTTATTTTTCACTTACATTGCAGAGAAAACAGGTATAAAATAAATGTATATCCAAACCTTCAGAAACATGCCTTGTGTGGAAAATGTGGCCTGCACACAGAATATGGGAAGGGCTCATACAAAAAGTAAATAGGTTCATGAAAGACAGACCTTGGCTACATATGTACTGATGAAATGATCAATGGAATAAGGAGATAAGGGCAACATTAAGTTTTTCACAAAACAGCCACCTACTGTTCCTTCATTGACTAAACTCGAGAATATGAATATTTTTTTTTGTGACTATGGCTTATCTCCTATCCATAAAATTCATGGCAATCAAATGTAACATGAGAATGAAGTGTCCATTTCCAAAGACAATTTTCAAAAGAGTTCTTTCACATAAACCATATGTTTTCCCACAAAGAATATTATGTTACACATATTTAAAACTGAAGAAGAGATATAACCACAACTAACGATAAATGAAACATGACTGCCACACAAGAAATATGCAGTTCTCCTGAGATTTAAAGAGGTCAGCAAAGTGTTGGTAAAAATTGTGGTAATATAGCACAGCAGAGTCATTAGCAGCACGCATTACAGCATAAATCCTTAAGAAAAAACATAAAACTGTCAGTCTGTTGGAACTATTGCAGTCAAACAAGTAACTTTATATGTGCCTTTGTTTTGTTAATTAGCATAAATGACTTTTCTGCTAATTAAGGAGAAAAACAAAGTGTTTGAGGAAATTCAGCATGCAGAAACAACGTGCTTTGCCTCGCAAAGGAAGTAGTGTTCTCAATAAGATTAAATTATAGTCACAATTGCCTTTGAATCCACAGAATAAATGTAGAATCTAAATACTTTTGCAACTAACACCATCCAGCTATGATCAAGCAACCAAGCCTAATGAGCGTCAGACAGATGTTCTATCTAAGTAAGAATGATTTCAAATTATTGTATATGAAGCTTGATTATAAGTGCTTAGGCTGTAAAAGGCCCAGAGTAATGCGGAGGTCACACATTTTGGTTTTGGTGTGTGGAGGGGTGCGTTTTCCGCTAACTTTGTTTTTTATAAAGCTTTATGAAATAATTAAAACCATGCTTGCCAACCATTTCATTAGTATTCTGATCCTCCTCATCAAAACTGTTAGTAAATAGTGACCCCCATCAACACCATCTCTAACCAGAGACCTCTAATCCATAACCCTGCTTTACTGCAATTTTAGCTTTCAAATGTTTGTCATTTTATCTATTTATACATGAATATAAACAAATTACCATGCCACCGCTGTACATTAGAAGAGTCCCTGATGAGTGTCAGCAGCAATCTCTGTAAGTGAATGGTAGATAATGAACTCACTATATTCATCCCCCTATCAACACCAGTTGCATGTGGAGATCCAGTGGGGAAGATGCAATTGATGTGCTGTTAGGAACCCCTAGAGCGGATAAACATAAAGGACAGACAGACTGTTAGCCCTAAGGCTAAGAACCCCCAAATCTGTCCTACTTACCTGCCTGACCCTAAGTAGTCAGTGGGAACTGGGCGACTGTCCCTACCCTGAGTATGTGAAAACTCAGATCAGAAAAGACAGATGTAACGGGTCAAAAGGCAGAGCAAGCAAAGCAGTACCCAATTGTAAGGCAAAAAGGAGAGTCAGAGGAAAAGCACAAGATATAAGCAACCGAACAGACAATAGAGAAATGTACACCCAATCTAGCCAAGACTGTCACAGTCGAAGAGCCAGGCCAAGGCAATCTATACACACATACAACGTCAGAGTCCCAAACCAAGGTGTGATTGGAGCAGTCCTTTGACATGCACCCATATAAAACATGGACTGAGTGGCAGAGGCAGCTGTCAATCACATAGACTTAACTGTCAGAAAGAGCTCAGCGGAGACCAGGGGGTTGGGAAAAAT